>PVIU01022189.1:0-29861 GCA_004026605.1 Ondatra zibethicus | reverse complement strand
CACAGTCATTAAGACAAAAAGGCAACCTACTGAATGGGAGAAGATCTTCACTGACCCCACATCAGACAAAGGTCTGATCTCCAAAATATACAAAGAACTCAAGAAACTAGACATTAAAATTCTAAATACCCCAATTAAAAAATGGGGTAAGGATCTGAATAGAGAATTCTAACTTCCAATATTAAGAATCAGATCAGTGGTAGTCTTGAGCCCAGGGTGTAATGTGAGGACTGGCTGACGAAAAATAAAAGCACAAAAAAACCTTGTGGGATATTGAAAATATTTTTATCTTGATTATGGTACCTGATATATGGGTTTACCCTTTTGTCAAAACTTACTGAACTGGAAAACACTATTCCATAAATACCCCATTGTCTTTCACAATTTCCTCCCAAAACAATACTGAACAATAGCTACACTCTCTGTGTAGCCTGAATATCCAAACTACAAATTATTTCTAAATGAAAAATGGAAAGAAAGTTCAGGATAAAGCCACTGATCAATGATGCCTGATATTTGTCCAACATGCCATGGGCACCTGCCTCAAGCCTTGTGGTAAACAGAAAGAGCCCCAGAAAAGAGAAAGTAGAGGTAGCAATGGCCATAAGGACAAAATACACTATCAGAGAATGGCTGATATACCCCAACTCAGAGAATAATTGGAAAGAGATACTTGACAAGAGAAATGTAAAAGGAGAAGCACCTTTTCTGAAGATTAAATTATAAACTCAGAGTACCACAAGAAAAAAGAGAAACAACTACAATAAAAAAGACACAGATGTCAAAAAACATCTAGCCCCTGAAAAGATGAGCATCTAAGGACTTTGGAACTGAACAAAAAGTCCTAGAACCAATACCTACGTATATGGTGTTTTTTTTCTATAAACAGCCATTTACAATAAAGTTTAATCTGTAAATTAGGCACAGTAAGGCTAATTAGAATTAATTATAACAATATACTTTAAGAAGAGTATAATGAGGTTCTTCTCAGTCCTCAAAATAACCAGGACTCACCCTTTGTATGATGACAGGAATAGAAGATAAAATGCCTACATAAGGATATAAAGCAAAGTGAGGGACACAGGCATTGTGACAGTGGAACCTAAACTACCTGAACACGTGCACTGACTCGTTTGGTAATTGTGGTGGCCACTAACTGACCAAGCAGTGGACAGCATGTCAATTCTGGACACACTGAACAAGGATTAACCTGATGAACGTGATGACAACGTGTTTGTCATGCCATTCAGAATGACACATTAAAACATAAGGATTATTTCCAGAATTTTACACTTAATATTTTCATAACATTCCTAACTGTCATTACCTGAAACTACAGAAACAAAACTGGAAATAAAAGAAGATAATAGTAATAATATTCTATTTGTATAAAGTTCAAGAATAAACAAAAATGATCTGTATGTGCAGTGGCAAGCCTAAGAATAGGGCCTGGCAGAAGCGTGGGATGGAGCTAAATGGCTGAAGAGGACATGAAGGTGATAACGGACATGCTAAGTGCCTGAGTCCAGACTACTACTACACAGGCTTTTCCAATCCACTGAAAAAAGGACAGAAGATTTGTGTCTGCTATTTGTAAATTATAGTCAGTAATTTTAAATTACTTAAAAGGTATGTGGTTATATTGCCTACATTTATGTCTCTACACTATAAAAATGCCTGGTGCCCAGGGAGGCCAGAAGAGGCCACTGGATTCACTGAAACTGAACTCACAGAAGGTTATGAATTGCCATGTGAGTGTTAGGAATCAAACCAGGGCTATTTCTTTCAGTATCTATAAACGACATTAGTATCCATTTATTTATACATTATTCTTTAACATCTTTCTCCCCTAAAACTTTATTTCCACACATCAGATCAAGTTTTAACTATTGATTTTCTTTACCTGAAGCATGTTGCTCCATTCTCTTTTATTTTATTGTTATGAATAGAAGATGTATGAGCTTGAAGCGAGAGAAGTTTATTTCCAGGCAGAGTAATTTGTTTTATGATGGAAGCTGTAAAAACAAAACAAGAAAGAAAAGAGAATAAAAACAAAAAAGCAATCATGTCACATCAGGAAAATTCAGGACAGCTTTTGGTACATATAAAATAATCAAAGACTATGTTAAGTTACCATAGAATTATGTTTAAATTATAAAAGGACACTGAATGAAACCCCTGCATAAGAAATCATTTTATAAAGACCTCTAGATTAAGTTTTTATGTAGTCTCAAATTGTCTTTAGAATTAGCATCATTATAAAAACATAATACACAAAAAGTGACAGAAAAATATATATTTCATTGTTATATTTTTAATACATATTTACTACTAGAATGTTTTATCTAATAATACAATACCATAAGCAGTTGTTTGTTTTAAAACACTATATAGCCCTAAAAAGTGTCTCTGTAAATGTAATAACTATCATTTAGTCTTCTCTTGATACAACAGGTGCAAGTCCTATCATATTCCAGATTCACTGTGATGAAGCTGGAATGCCAGCATGTACATGTAGAAAACTTACTAGTAGGCACTATAGTATTTGCTAGCATCTTCGGTCCACATTTCTGAGTGGTCAAGGGTGATGAATGGGAAATGGTGGTCACTTGATCTGCACTGCCCCCTGAAGGCTGTTGAACTACCTGAAACAATAAGAGTTCATTATAGCCACTCAAGGAAGCACACTTTAGCAATGAACAAGAATTTCCATAGTTTTTCTCTATCTAACACAATAAGAAAGCGATTCCTAACACCCACATGGCAATTCATAACCTTCTGTGAGTCCTGTTTCAGTAAATCCAATTGCCTGTTAAAATTTATCTTCAGGATCCTCCTGCTTCAACTTCCTGAATGCTACCTGTGATTTGGGTGTATAACACCACACTCAGTTTAATTTGTATGAAGCAAAATTATCTCATTCAAAACTGAAAAACATTATCGCATACATTAAACATTATTTTCTACATCAGAATTCAAATTTAAGAAATAAATCATATAGATAATAATTTTCTTAATTTACCATGGAAAATTTCAAACACATGCAAAATATAGAGAACAAAAATGAAACCGTTTACACCACTAGCCAGATTAAATAATGATTAATTCTTGCATAATCACATTTCACTTATACCTTTTACCCACTTCCCAATTTTAAAGCAAATAAAGAAATTTTTGTTTGTTTGTTCGTATCTTTCCAGACATGTTTTCTCTGTGCAGTCTTGGCTGTCCTGGAGCTTGTGCTGTAGACTAGGCTGGCTTCAAACTCACAGAGATCCACTTGCCTCTGCTTCCCAAGTGCTGAGATTAAAGGCGTGCGCCGCCACCACCTGGCTTAAGAAATATCTTTTTTATCCATAATATTCCAAAGTATATCTATAAAAGACAAGAATGTTTATGTACTATTTTAAAAAAGTATCATCCTAAACCTTTCAGAAAGTACTGTTCTCTCAAATAATAGTTACAGAAATACAGTAATGATTGGGGATAAAGAGAAACTAAAGAACTAACAAGATTATTATTTTCAGCTTCAGAGAAAAGACAGAAGAACAGAATGTCATATTTTCACTTCAAAGAAGAAAAAGTCATCATGTATTTGGGCCAGCTACTGATAGTGATATAATTAGAAGTTCTTATATTTATATAAAGTGTGATGGTCTGCCCAAGAGAAATGATTCTAAGTAAAAATTTATAAAAACAATTTATTCTATGCTATAATTATCTGTAATAAAAATGTACAAATCAAGTGTGTGCAACTAAAAAAAAAAGTAACAAGCAAAGCATTGCAAGTACATATCTTTAATCTCAGTACTCAGGAGGTTGGGGGATCTCTATGAGTTCCTAGTCTACACAGCAAGTTCCAGGCTAGCCAGGGATACATAAGACCTGTCTCAAAAAAAAAAAAAAAAAAGTAACAAGAAACACAAAGCGTTCCAATGTCTCCATAGAGTATAAACACAGAATGAAATAATTCAACTGCTATCACTGTTTGGTAGAAGAGGTCTCCTAGCAATGAAGATGTAAGTTGGAATAATTCATTTGCCATCATTATCTGATAAAAGTTGTGCTATGTGTTTGTTTTGATACAGTCTTAAAACTAAGTAGCTTAGGTGGACTTTAAGTGTGTGATGCTTCTACCTCACCCTCCTGAGTAACTAGGATCACAGACCTGAACCACAAAGTCAGGCTAAAAAAGAACTCTTTTAAAAATAATATATATTTCAATCAAGATATGAATTGAGATCTGAGATCATGCATATATATTCAGAATTACTAGGGTTTGGGCTTAAAGTTAATGAAGTAATATATTTTTATGCATTCAGACTGACAATCAGAAAAGGATCTCTCTTTTGACCTAGGAATCTTTGCAGTCTCTTTTACAGCCATGGCCTCTGCTGGTCTGCAATCCTGAGGATAGTCCTGACCCTGCCTGGCTGTGCCAATGACCTGGTGTCCTGTGCCCTGCCCATGTTGAGGGTGACAGCCTTCAGCAGCAACAGCATCATTGTGGCCTGATGATATGGAAGGGGCTCTAAATCCTATGTGGTTCAGAGCACCATCCAGATGCATTGCAAGGTATTATGACTCACTACTGGTACTGCCCCAGGAGTGTCATCACCTTCCTCATTGTCCCACTTGGCCTGCTGATGTACTTTGCTGAAGCTCTACTGACCAGAGAACCTTAGGGCCCTGAGCTGAGCCATCAAGAAATGATGCCTAGGAGTTTTGGGTTGTTTTGTCTGTGTGTTTGTGGTATATGTGTTTCTTCACCCTCAACAAAAGCCTTTCTTAAACTGCTGATTCTGTCCCTGCTTATGGTGAGTTTTCTCTGCTGCTACCTGCTTCACTGGAGAGTGTTCCCGTACTTCAAATCCTTACCTGTCAAAGGAAATAAACCAGATCAAAACTCACCTGGTTGTTTCTGTACAAAACAGCTAAGGATAAAATAAAAGGTTAGTATTTACTTTGAGTGTATAATTACTATAGGAAAAATGATGGAGAGCCAGTAAAATTAGCCTTTACAAGAACTTAATTCTTTTTTCTTTCTTTCTTTTTTTTTTTTTTTTTTTTTTGGTTTTTCGAGACAGGGTTTCTCTGTGGCTTTGGAGCCTGTCCTGGAACTAGCTCTTATAGACCAGGCTGGCCTCAAACTCACAGAGATCCACCTGCCTCTGCCTCCCAAGTGCTGGGTTAAAGGTGTGCGCCACCTCTGCCCGGTTAAGAACTGAATTCTTACAAAAATTCCCAGACTACCAAGAAGGCTCACATTTCAAATATTTGAGTACAAAATAAAAAGCTTAAAACTAAAAGAAACTGAACAGTTTTAATTCATACAACCCCTGAATATAACATACAACTCCTGAATATAACATACAACAGTTAACAAGAAAAAAAGGGTAGCATGTAAAGAAAAGAGAGCATGCAGTAATAAATCTACTCTTTAAAGCGGTGGTGGATAAAATGTATTTCATAAAATAGGAATTGAAACCATGTAAGGGTAGTTTGGAAGAATTCTTACAACTTGTGTGGAGATCTTATGCAAAAGCCTAAAGATACAAAATTCTCCAGAATTATTCTAATGAAAGGTAAATAGTAAGAAAATCTTAAGCTCATGATCAATTATTAAAAGAATTATCATAATATGAATATAGATGTAGTTATTGGCTGGCTGACTGTGAAACAAAGAGTAGTAAGATTTGGCTATTTTGGCAAAGAGAAGCTGAAGGCGATAAAGCTTTTGGTTAGCAGTATTGGATGTCTCACCAACAGCTACATTTATGTATCAGGAAACCAAAAAGATATAACATCTTCTGATGTCAAAGATGCTACTTATGTTAATTTTATTAAAGAATAGTGATATTGGCATGAGGTTCATCTCAGAAACGGCCTACTATAAACAGATGATGTCTTCCTTAAAGTCAGATTGGAAGATACATTAACAGGTCTGACAGCCAGCCTCTGCTGACTGAGGGGAGAGGAAGCAGGGCGGTGCTGGAAAGCAGTAGCGATGAAGCATGATGAAGAAAGGGGCTGAGGGAGGAGTGCCAGGGTCCAGAACGTGGTCTAATACTTCTGCAAATGTAGCAGTGACCAAAGAGCCATCCAAGAGTTCAGAGTACATGCCCAACCTAGAACCAGGTATAGTATCAGGAATACAGGTAGACAGTCTTCTTCAACCACTCTGCTTTTGTGTTTTTTATTTAAGTTCCATGATGCAATTTACAGACATGTGATTGGACTTGCGAGAAATCTTACTCTTTCAAAATCAAGTCTTCTCAATCCATTGTTCCAGAATCCATTAGGTAATTATGCTCTATTTTTCTCTTGATATAAGAGACTGATCTAGTCTTTCTCAGATTTTTAATGAGTGCAAGTAAGACATTATAAAGAATAAACTTTGTCTCATACTCTGTCAAATTGTGTCTGTGTAGTTTTAATGATGCTAGGATTGTATTCACTTTAAGGCAGTCCTAAAAAAGACACATCCTGAATTAATTAACAAAGTTACAGTTCACCAAAAAATTATTAAAGGAAGTATCCTGACATTAATCAGGGCATTCAACAGCATATTCTTTATAGTGAATAGAGCTTGACCACAGATATGATCCAATGTGGAGATTTTCATTTTTAAATAACTATGTGTGGTTAACTATAAACTATAAAGAAATGTTTGCTCACTTCTTTTTAGCTCTATTTCCTAAGCATTTTCTTCCTCACCTAAACATAGGATTATGGTTTATAATAGACCTAATGATATTCTTTAATTACTTTTCAACTTTAAATTCCTTAGCATTTTTTAAATATTAAAAGCAAAATAAGAATCACACCTAACACAGGCCTATGACACTAGTTACTTGGTAATATGAAGTTGGCAGGTGGGTTGCAAGTTCAAGGTTAGGGTGGGCAATGAGACCCTGAGTTGGTTTTAGGTTTCTGTATTTGTGACATGGTTTCTCTGCTGTCCTGGAACTTGCTTTGTAGACCAGGCTGGTCTCAAACTCACAGAGATCCACCTGCCACTGTTCCCCAAGTGCTGGAATTAAAGGAATCTGCCATGCCCTGCTAGAGACTTTTTGTTTTGTTTTGTTTATCGAGACCAGGTTTCTTGGTCTAACAGTCTTGGTGTTCTGGAATTCACTGAGATCTACCTGACTCTGCCTCCCCAAGTGCTGAGATTGAAGGCCACAACTGTCCAGCTAAGACCCTGTTTTAAAAGAAAAAGGGTGGTGGAAGGATGAGTTTAATGAATAGTGCTCCCAGTACCCACATCAAAGCTGGGATAGTGGAGCAAGCCTATAAATCCAATACTGGAGACAGAAACAGGAGGATTCGACTATTAAGGGAATGGAGAGACAGCTCTCCAGAGGACACACTTTAATTTCCAGCCTCCACACTGGGAGGCTCACAACTGCATGTAATTACAGCTCCCAGTTTTGACAGCAGAAAACAGGTGTCATATATTCACTCAGACACACCTATACAGAAATAAATATAAGGTGGACAGAAATCCAGAAGAAATCCAATTTCAATCTCTGGTTTCTATACACCGGGGGGTAGGGGGGACACGACAAAAGACTCAAGTTACAGCTCAATGATAGAACATTTGCCCAGAATGAACGAGGCCCTAGCTTCAATCTTCAGTACTAAAATAATGTCATCATAATAACCACCTATGTAATAGCTCCCCAAAACATTTAGACTTAATGTAATATTGAAGCAATAATATAAAACAAAGAGACTTCTATCAAATATCTAGCCTAAGCACTTAAATCATTACAATAATGTAATCCCAACACTTAGGAATCAGAGGGAAGAGGATCTGTGAGTCCCACGCATGCATGCATGCTAGCAAAACACACACACATACACACGAAACAAAGCAAATAAATGTTAAAAACAATTTTTAAAAATGATTAATATTGGGACAACTAATAAATTTTATATCAATGTCCCATGTGTGACAATAGGTTTGGCTATGTAAATTTAAAAACCATCCTTTTCATTAGGAGAGACACAGTCACACATGTGGGCACAATCATATATTTCCTAGGTTACAAATTTAAAATCAATTTGGAAATAAGTTAAACAAATAAACAAACAAAAAAAGGTCAGCGATACAGCTCAATGTGAGAATGTTTGCATAGAATGCTTAAGGCATTTTAGCACAATCTCTATCACTGAAAAAGAACAAAGAAGGGAAAAAGGCAGGAGGAAGGGAGTGGAAAGGGAAGGAACAAATATACAAAAATTTTGAAGTACACAGTCACAACTTCCACAAATACCTCTCAAATGTTCAGTAAACACCATGTGTGAGCTTCTCTATGCAGCTATAAAGAGAAAAATTGACCAAGCAAGGCTAAAAAAAAAACTCAACTAGTCAAATTTGGAAAGTATACAAAGTCTTGCCAGTCTTCTGAAGTTTTCTGAGTAGGTAGCTGAGGAAGAAATGAACTGTTACTCACTAGTTGCTTGACTTTGACGGCCTGCGGAATGCCAGCTGACTGTGGAAGGAGGGGGCCTGGCTGTGCAAGTTTCATCTGGACTGGAGGGCCAAAGATAGTTTTCTCAGGTTTGGTCCCAGCAGAGGTGATGACAGATGGAAGACAAAGAGGCGCAGCCGAAGTTTCTCCAAAAGTTACTGCTGGAAGGGCCAGTGCCACTGCTGCCCCAGACACAACCGGCTTCTCAGGCTGAAGGGAGGCCGCTGCCCCTGGATTTGGTACTGACGCTGTAAGGGGTTTTGAAGTCTGCAACAACACAGTCGCAGGTGTTGTACCTCCTGTTACAGCAGCTGGGGCCACAGGATGTAGTGTCACAACTCCAGTGTTTACTCCTCCTGGACCAGAAAGCGGATTCAGAGTCTGAACAGACAGAGTTCTGGGTGCTGCTGCTCCAGAGCCAAGGACTGGGGAAACAGTACTTGCCACCACAGGAGAAGTCGTTACTGTCGTGGTACAGGAGGGAACGACCACCTCACCAGAGAGTTCCTGAACACAGTTCTCAATGAAGCTCTGGGAGTTAGGGAGAAGTTGTCTTAAGGCAACCACACTCTTCTAGAAACAGTAGAGGAAAAAAAGATAAAGGTTAACAAAATAAGCTTAAAGTAAACCAAAATTTGTATTTAACAACATACGATTAAGTATATCAAGAATTTCATATGAGAAAACTGGTATTTTTGTTTTCCTATCAGTACATGGATTCAGAAGCCAAAGTGCTTTCTCAGTGAGAAAATATTACTTTAAATGTGAAAATATTAAATTTATTTTGGATATGTCAATGATCAACTTGGTAAAATAAAACTCATCTCTCTACTCATCTAAGTTCATCAGCAGACTATTGATTATTACTTTATTATCTTTAAGATTATTTATAACCCAGAGGAGCTAGGTCATTTCGTTAAATAGCTTTTAAACATTGGATGTACACTGGTTTACATCCAATGTAAAGCCTTTACATCAAAGTAAAACTAACATAGAGTGAAAAAGGATTTAATATGTTTCAACTAGAAATGTAAAAGGAAGTTCTCAGAAAAACCTAACTGGAAACAAATGCTAAAATAATGAGAGTAAAAGAGATAATATAGCTGTATATTTAATTAATTATTTCTAATCATGACAAAGATTAAGCTAAAGTGCCAAATCTATCCTTTCTATGTAGCATTTAATCCCCAAGCACTCTCAGTGATGCCAGGAGATACCAAGTGGTTTTTTGTTTGTTTGTTTGTTTGTTTTAAAAAAAGCGGATTCATAGGTCCTTAGAAAGCAGACACAGCTGGGCACAGTGGCGCACACCTTTAATCCCAGCAACTCTGGAGGTAAAGGCAGAAAGATATCTTAGTTCAAGGTCAGCCTGGTCAACAGAGACTGAGTCCTGGACAGCTAGGGCTACACAAAGAAACCTGTCTCAAACAAATAAAACAAAACCAGAGGGAAGGAGGGACAGTGGGTGGGAGGGAGGGAAAGGAAGGAAGGAAGGAAAACAAAACTTAGTGACTTTAGCTAGGATACTAGAGTTCAACACCTTAGATTCAATTACCAATACTACAAAAAGAAAAACATTCTATGGGGGGGAGGGGCAAGTACCTAGAGGTAATTCTAGGGGTAGAAAGGTTTAAGTGAGGAGGAGAACAAAGAGAGAAGCCAGAAAGGGGAAGAGAGTCAAGTATGGGTGTGGGGGACGAAATTCCAATGCTTAGTAAGCTATCGGAAAAATTAAATGATCTTCTCATTGCCGGCAGGGGACCACTGCTTCAAGGTGTTGATCAGAGTCCAAAGGCCCCCAAACAATATAGGCAATTGCCACTGCTGTTGATTGCTCACTAGACATTTTTTTTTTCCGAGACGGGGTTTCACTGTAGCTTTGGAGCCTGTCCTGGAACCAGGCTGGCCTCAAACTCACAGAGATCCGCCTGCCTCTGCCTCCCGCGTGCTGGGATTAAAGGCGTGTGCCGCCACCGCCCAGCTAGACCTAACTATTAAGACCTTGCTGAAGTGGACGTGTGCGAGGGTCACAAAACAAAACAAGCAAGTTGAAATTGGGCTGGAGGCTCCTCCGTGCTGGCATCCCTCCATAGTCCTCAGATGTGCCTTTTAGGCTGCTCCATGGAAGTCATCAAAAGTTTTATTCAGCTGTGGATTCTGCATGCACCAAGCCAGGCAGGATACAGTCACTAGTGCAACAAGGAGATCAATTGCTTTCTGATTAGATAGATCTGAGGCCTTGTTACTGTAAACCTGTTCAAAATCCTCTGCTTTCTGAGTAGGTAGCTGAGGAAGAAATGAACTGTTACTCACTAGTTGCTTGACTTTGACGGCCTGCGGAATGCCAGCTGACTGTGGAAGGAGGGGGCCTGGCTGTGCAAGTTTCATCTGGACTGGACTGAGATTATAGGCCCTAGTAATGTTATTGCTGTTCTTTTGTTAAATGAGCACTATACAAAATTGCTTCCAAAATAATGTTTGTGTCCCTATATTAGTGCTAACTTTGTTAACACTAACTATATTAGTGTTAACTTTGAATCAGTGAAGCTTCTTTTTGCGGCGGTCAGTAGTCTATAAAGACTAATAATTGGTCCAAGTGATAAGGATAAGGAGCCGCTGAATGGCCAGTTATAACAGACGTTTCTATCAACCCCTTCAAGTCTCAGGGATTATCACGGAAGTGGGGTAAAACATGTTATAGCACCAGAGGAAGGGGAATGCATGTGGAACATAGATTCCAGGTGTGATTGCCTTCACAAGATCTGCATAAAAGAGGGGGAAATGGGAAGTAGAGAGGATGAGAAGGTAGAGTGAAGAAGGGGTAATAAAAACTCAGTAATAAATGTGGGATACATCCTTTCAACTTGTTAGTAAAGGTTGTTCCAGAGACCCCTAAAGCAATACAGGCTATTTCCATTTGGTAAGATCTTACTGTGGAAGACACACTTTGGCCATAGAACATGGAGAAACCAAGCTGGTACTGACCAGGAAGGTACCACACTACTGGCTAGCTTTCACAGTACTGGAAGGTACTATATGTTCTGCTGGAGGTAAGTCATCAACAGTCTTAGCTAGAGTTTCAGTAGCTTGGCAAAAATAAACCCATGGGTACAATACAGGCAAGGATATTATAGGGATAACACATGCCTGGTACTGTAAACCTGGCCAGGAACCAATATTTGGGGGAGCTCATATTCCCTCGGGGTTATCCTACTACTATTATTTTGCTAAATGAACATAATATCAAACTGCTCTCTAAATTTTTATCTCTAAACTACAGATTAGGACAGCGCTCAGATCTCATCAGAAAAGTTTCTTTGTACAGTGGGGGCAGTAAGTACAGAAACTCAAAACTGCTCAAATATGTGAAGTACTCAATCACAAATGAAATGTCTAGATAACAACCTTTCCCCTCACGACTCAGGGGACATCTCAGAGAATGAGCAGAAAAAATAAGGATCAGGTGAGGAGGTCTGCACTGAAATAGAGTCTTCTGGACATGACAGGATCACTTCACTTATGAGTGCATAGCAGCTCTGGGCACCTACAAAAGACCTGCACAAAGTCAAGGCCATTAACACCCCATCATAAAACGGGGAAGAGTCCACACGCCCCCACACCCAGCCAGGGAATTATTGACAACTGATGGTTTCTAGGGGAAGAAAAGTCAGTTTTTCTTAGGAGTGTGCCCCTAGTACGTAGGCCTCAAAACAGACAATGTCCTATACCCATGAGCATATGGGTGGAACAAATTGAACTTGCTGAGTTTTATAAAAGAAGAAAAAATGAACATGAAGTTGAGAGGAGTCGGAACTAGGGACTACTAAATAAACATAGTGTCAAACTATGAATGGAAGGGACATGGTGAGTATGACCAAAATATATAGTATGCATTTATGAAATTCTCAAAACACAAAAACTATTTTAAGAAAATGATCTGCACAAAATTTGTCCTTTCAACGTTCTGTAGTGAGGTGGAAGGACACAGGGGCCCCCACTATTCCCTGGGTATTTACTTATAGTTAATGGTTAGAGGAGGGAAAATTGTTTTCTTCATTGTGGCCTCTATATAGACCAGGCTGACCTCGAACTCAGAGATCTACCTGCCTCTGCTTCCTAAGTGTTGGGATTAAACGTGTATACCCCTTTGATTTAAATAAACCTATCTTAATTCACATTTTAGTAAGCAGCTCTAATGAAACTCATTTGGTCATCAAAAGCCAAACAAATCAAAGCAAATACGCAAAACCCAAGAAGATAAAGGAGATCATCAGTAATGAGAGGGGACAAGAGAGGATAATGGTGGCTAGATATAGCCAAAATACTTACGTGTTTTAAAATTATCATAATGAAACCCATTACTACATATAACTATTCTATGCTAATAAAAACATTTTTAAAAAGAAAAAGTTGAAAAGATGACTCAAAAGTTAAGAATTCTTGCTACTTTTCCAGAGGACTCCAGTTCTCAGCAACAACTGGGAAACTAACAATCACCTATAACTACAGCTCCAGGATATGTGAAGTCCTCTTCTGGCCTCTGAAGGTAACACACACACACACACACACACACACACACACACACACATGCGCAGCATATATGCAAATGCACACATAGACATAAATAAAAAGAAAATAAACCTTTGCAAAAGTAGAAAGGGTTACATCAATTGCTAAGTGGTTAGAAGCATTTTCTGTTCTTGTAGACAACCCAGGTTTGATTGTCAGCACCCACATGGCAACTCAACCATCCATAATTCCAGTTACAGGGGATCTAACACCTTCTGACCTCTTGATACACAAGACACACACATTGTGCAGCTACATGCAGACAAAACACTCATAAAATAAAAATAAATAAATCGGGTGGGTGGGGGAATGGCAATTTAAATGGTTTTTGTTCTCTCTAAAATAGAAATTACTATCTGGTATCTATTCTCAAAAGGTCATGATAATCAAATGCAAACAATGCACATTATGTCATCTGCTATAGTTTGGACAGTTCTTCAGTGTCTCTCAGAGGTTGTGTGTTACAGGACTGGTCCCCATGGAAAGGTACTAGCAGAAACTTTTAAGAGATAGGGCCCAATGTGAGACCTCATCTTAAGGCCACTGGAGCATGCCACTTAACAGGGCTGTAGGACTCTGGTCTCTTACTCCTTCACTTTTATTTCCAGGCCATGTGATGAACAGTTTGATTTTATCACATGCTGTTGTCACACGGCTAACACCATAGACAATCACAAATCAGAGACTAAAAATGAGCCAAAATATGCCTTTCTCTTACAAAGTTTATCACTTCAACATTATGACAATTGAAAGCTGACTGACATCATGTGTTACACAGAAGATAGTCACCAATTTTCCTCCTTCTTCCCCGCAGTACATAAACAGGGGCAAAGCATTAATGAACAAAGGAAAACATCACTGCTACGAATGGCACCTACAACTGAAAAGCATTAGAAATGAAGGGGCTTTGGAGGTAATGCCTCTAAAAGTAGTAGGTGAGGGCATCCAGACAACATCCGTGGGTGATTTTACAAATAGAACTTCACATTCTAGGCAAATATGCCTGATCCTAGCTATGGTTCTAGATGGACCAAATATTTCATTTTATTTAAATATAAGACTAGATACTGTGCTAATCTTTCAACTTGTCTTACCCTAGGACAAAGTCTCTAACTGACATTTTCTCGGTTTCTTTGTTACTTGTTATGATTTGTAGCCACCTAATCAATTTGGTCATTTGCTCAGGAACAGTTCCCATTGTTTAAATATCCTTATGAAATTGGGGTGTTCCCACCTTCTTCCTACTCATTCTTTACAAAGCAGAACAAGTCTTCCTTGTGAACTGTGGTTCATCTCTCCTGGATCATTACCCTAACTTTCTCAAAAGACAACTCCTCATTCTATTACTTTAAACTTTTAATTCACTACAGTTCTGGGTCTTTAATAACTTTATAATTTTAATTTAATTCCTCTTTAGCTTCTGAAATCTAAATGAATTTTATTTTACTCTGCCAAAATTAGTTTTTGTTATCAAAGATACAATTCTTCATCAAAATTTTATTTACTTCAATAACTCAGAAGAGGAAAGTCAACATTATAAATTATTAAAATTATAATCACACTTAATTTGGCACTAGTAAATTAGCTAAATTATAACCACATTAAATTTGGCTCTAATAAACCATGTTTGCTTTATTATTTTAACATGGATCACCAAGATCTCATATTCTCTCTCTTTCTCTCTCTCTCTGCCCCCCTTGGAGTCAGGAACGTTGGCTTACATCTATAATCCCAGCCCTTGGAAGGTAAAGGCAGAATTATCAGAAACTCAAGGTACTCCTCAGTTACATGTTAAGTAGGAGCTAGCCTAGAATACCTAAAACCCTGTCTCAAAAAAACTAAGGAAGGTAGGGAGAAGACTCAGAATTTAAAAGCACTTAAGAGAGCAGGCACTGGTGCCACAGGCCTTTAATCCCAGCACTGGGGAGGCAGAGAGAGGTGGATCACTGTGAGTTTGAGGCAGCCTGGTCTACAGAGCAAGGTCCAGGACAGGCTATAGAGAAACCCTGTCTCCAAAAATACAAACAAACAAACAAAAAAAGCACTTAAGAATCTGAGTTTGGGGCTGGAGAGATGGCTCAGAGGTTAGGAGCACTGACTGCTCTTCCAGAGGTCCTGAGTTCAATTCCCAGCAACCACATGGTGGCTCACAGCCATCTGTAATGAGATCTGGCGCCCTCTTCTGGCCAGCAAACATACATACAGACAGAGCACTATATGCATAATAAATAAATAAATCTTTAAAAAAAAAAAAAGAAAAAAAGAATCTGAGTTTGAATCCCCAGCACTTGGGACAAAGAGACAAGGCATTCCTGAAGCAAACTGGCTAATGAAACTAGCCAAATCCATGAGCTGTGTTTTGTGAGAGACTCTGTCTCAATATATAAGGTAAAGAACAATTTAGGGAGATGTTCAACCTCAACCTCTGGTTTCAACACGCGCGCACACACACACACACACACACAAACTAAAAACAAAAATCTTTGAATATACTCCAATACAAACATTATATAATATCAAGTCATCAAGTTACATTCATGAGAAAGATGTTATTCTGTCGGGTGGGGGAGAACCAGTGGGATAGCTCAGTGGGTGAAATGTGTTTGCCACCAAACCTGGCAAGCAGAGTTTTATACTATGAACCTCCATGGGGAAGAAGAAAACCTACTCTTTCAAATTGTCCTCTGACCTTCACACATGTGATATAAGCGCCCCCACCATAACTAAATGCAAGTGCATTTTTAAAGCTACTGTTATGCCTGTTTTTCTAAACTGCTCAAATCAATACTATGAATGTTGTCTTGTGCTTTCGAAAAGTACTGAACTTCCTCTCATCATTAAGTATCTTCTGACTGATTTCCAGTCACATTAAAACATTCAAGTTTTAAATGAAAGTAATTTAACCCAAACAATTTTTCCAGAGAAATACATCCCTACCTTAAGAAAAGGTACAAGGTGTGGCTGAGGTGCAGACTTGAGTTCAATATATAGTTTCCTAGTAAATTCTTCTGCTTCAATTTCTGCATCCTAAAAAAATGGAAAAAAGATACTTTTAGACCTACAAATATTTTAAGAAAACTAAGAGCAGTGGTGAATGCCTGTGAGGAAAGCTATTCAGGATGCTGACACAAGAGAATCACTTTAGCCTAGGAACGGAAGGCCAGTATAACAGCAGTGAGCCAGTCTCTTAAAAATTAAATGAACTTAAAAATTACAAAGAAGCAAAGTACTTAATTCATGATTGTAAACAAGTTTTTCATAAGTGGTAAATTCTACATTTACAAGGGCTTGTTATATCATGTTACCACAGAACTAAATAAATAAGAAATAGATATGCCCAATCAGAGAAAACAGTGAAGAGAGACAGTATTCTTTTCATGAAGAAGATGATTACAAAATGCAAAGAATCACAATTCTGGAAATAACTCTTTCTCTGAACTTAATAGCTTCCTAAAATTTAAAGCCCTGGTGGTGTTAGCACACACCCTTAATCCCAGTACTTGGAAGGCAGAGGCAGGCAGATCTCTGTGAGTTCAAGGCCAGCCTGGTCTATAAACCGACTTCCAAGACAGCCAGGAATGTTACACAGAGAAACCCTGTCACCCCAAAAAACAAAAACAAAACAAAGAATGCTTATGTGAGAGAGAGGTGGCTTGTGGTTAAGAGCTTGTTCTGTAAAAAGACCTGCTTTTGGATTCCAATATCAACACAACAATAAGATATAATCTCCAGTGCCCTTGTAACCCCAATGTTATCTGGGCAGTGAAAGGATTTCTAGGGCATCCAAGTTGCCAGTCTTGCAAAAAAATAAGATCTTCAGGTTCAATGAGAGACCCTGCCTCAAATAAAAAAGGAGAATGATAAACAAGGATACCTGACACCTTCCTCTGGCCTCTGTGTACTGCATGCACACACTTATACACACCAGTCAGACACACATGATATAAGAAGATAAGTAGTTAGGTAGAGATTTATAGCTATATACAGATGTACATATGTTAAGGTTGGATGAAATTAGGAATCAATTACCTTAATACATTAAATATATGGAAACTTTTAAAAGAGCTATATAATTCTAAAAATCAGCATTTTGTTTTAAACAATGCATGCTATATAAAAATTATACATTAGTAAAGATATTAATTCACAATGTAATAATTAACTTGTAGACTACACAATATCCACACGGATCTACAGAAGTCTACTAAAATAATGCTTAATATTCCAACTACTTTTCTGCAAGAAAATAGTAAATTCCCTAACTTTGATATCAAATTCTCTAACAACTCATCATAAAATAAGGGAAGAATATCCAGATGCTTTCTATTAAGTGCAGCATCAAATTTACAAAATGCAAATCAATGTCATTTCCCACTCAGTTTCATTATTTTGGAAATTGTACTTTTTCTTTAAATATTACATATGCTAATATACAATGGCTTTGTTATTCTTAGTTGAATAAATAGTTTTAATTCCAAGGGCCAAACAAAAATATCTTGAGGGGTTATTTATTTTAAGAATATTAATGTATCCTATACCCAAATTTTGAGAACTGCAGTTTGTTGGTCTGAGATAAATAAATCTATAACTAGAAATGGTATTTGATGAATTTATAACTGTTGCTATCTGTTCACAAAACATACATAAAAGATTGGCATAAAAATCACATATATTCAAAATTCATTGGTATGTTTCATTTCTCATTTGAAACATGTCCTATGGAATCCCATAATGTTTACAAAATGATATAATACTAACTTACCAAAAGTTGTTCCACCAGCTTCTTCACATTCTGCCCCATTTCTGGAGACTGAGATCCACTACAAGCGAGTTTTATTAGCATTGAAAGGAAGTTTTTACATTTTTTCACATTTTCTAGCACTGCCTGTAATAGAAAAATAATCACAAATGAGAGCACACAGAAAATAGAATATAGCAAAAAAAGAAAAAAGAAAAAGAAACTATATACGAGATATAATTGAAAGCTTACCGGAGAAAGACTAATCTGAGCAGCTACCGGGGTCTCTGCTTTGAGACTGGAGTCATTTGAGGGGGTAGATAATACTCCCAAACTTGATGGCTTCAGGATAGTTACAGTATTCACTGGCTTAACAGGAGGTACAGTCACAGACTGAAATTAAGTCAACATAAAGTTAAATGAGTATTGCTATGATCCCTTAGTGGAAATTTCACTTTACCCTGAAAAGACTACCAATGAATCTGATATCTCTGCTTTCAGACGGTACTCTAAAACTCTATAGTACTCCATCAGAACGCTGGACCAGAGCAGATCGCACCTCACTCTCAGCACCATTCTACTCCTCACTGTCGTCTACTACAGTGCTAGTCACCAGCAAGTCACTTTAAGCTCCTAATCTTGACACCCACCTGCAAGAAAAGAGAAAAGTAATTTACTGTCCTTAGGGTGGCCTGTGAAAAACAGTGCCACACAAAAGTCTTTAAAATGTTAATAAAAATATATTATTAATGGATCTGGGAAGATGACTGAATGCAAACATCAGTGCCCACATAGAAGCTGGACATGGTGGTGCACTCCAGAATTCCAAGTGTTTGTGTGTTGGAGAAGGGTAAATCTCAGGGTGGAGTATCCTCACTGGACAGCCACTATAGGCCAAATGACAAGTTCCAGGTTCAGTGAGAAACACTGTTTAAAATAAGGTAGAGAGCAGTTGAGGAAAACTTTATTCAATACCATGCATACACAGGTGATCGCACAAGATAACACATATACACATGTTTGCACTTCTCTAAAAATTTATTTGTTAATAGCAAATCTTCATACTTTTATGTACTTTCCTGCTTTTTCTTAAGTATAAAACAGAGTTATAACTCATTTTCATATGCTCACCTATGCTGATCTCATGTGAACCATCAAAATAAGCATAACAGCATTACAAGAGAGGAATGTCTTATTTCCACATTGAAAGGAATTTCATTTAATTTCTACACGTATCAGGATGAGGTGGTGAGACTCTAGCACCACCTACAGGACAGAAAGTTTAACACAAAAATTATAAGCTAAGAACAAAATTAGAAACCAGAGAGATACAGCAACAAATATACTAAAGATTACACAACAAAAAAAGCATAGTAGAAGGAACAATATGCACAGAAAATATTAAACATTTGCAGCATAACTGTAACTGAGATTCTTGCATTCTTCTCGAGAAAAGTTCTTTCTGTAAAAGTCAAGATAGAGGTAAATGGACACCCAAGTTTTTCTTTCAGATAAACTGGTACACACAGACAGAATGTTCTATAAAATGGGAAGTAAATTTAAAATACTGATTAATGATGACTAAAACCAGTGATGAAATTCTGAGTAAAATTAAGGGGTTGGAGATATGGATCAGTGATTAAGACCACTTGCTGCTCTTCCAGAAAACCTGAGTTCAAGGTGGATCGGAACTATCTCTAATTCTAGTTACATAGAGATCCAACCCTCTCTTCTGGCATCCACAACATGAACACACACAGGACCTATACATATATGCAGGCAAAGTATTCATACACCTAAAATAACTTTTTTAAAGAATGATTTTTCCAAAAAGTCCAATTTCATTAAACAGAAAGCTTAAATCAGTATTCCAAGTGAATTCCTTCCCCAGTTTGTACTCTTCCACATTTTCCAGAGACAAATCCTGTGACAAGGATTCTGAATCCTTCTGGAGACTCTTAAACTTTTATGTTTGTAACAATAAGGAAGACTCTTCAGAGATAAAAGTGGTTTACATATCTGAAATCCTATCACTTGGTGAAAATTAGAGAATCAGTAGTTTAAGGTTAACCTCAGCTACACACTAAGTTAAGTTAAACCTGGACTACAAAATTAATAATTAGGCATATAATCTTTAAGGCTGCATTTAGAAAAGTGTGGCTTGTAATTTCACCTAGTGATTATGATGGCCTTCAAGGCATGGTAGGAGTGGTTCCTCAGAGCAGTAGTGTCTACTATGTATCCAGTGAAATGTCAGCTCACGTAATGGTGTTATCTGTCAACAGAGAAGTATTCATAGAATCTTACTTCCCTGCCAATATTTTCTCTTTTCACCACACTCTGGTTTGATTCTTAAATGACTTCTAAAGGCCCATACTCTAAAGCTAGTGGCCCAGCCCCATGATACTATTGAGTGGTGATAGAACACTGAGAAAATGGAACCTAGAGCCCAGTTATTAGAGATGTGCCCTTGAAGGGGCTATTGGCAGTCACGTCTTCCTGTCCTTGACTTCCTGTAATAAAGTGAGCTACCCTGTTGCGGGATAATCTTTTTGTACACTTGTAAAGATGTCTCTGCCAAATGCACCTTCTGATTGGTTTTTAAAAAGAGCAAACAGCCAACAGCTAGGCAAGAAAGACTAGGTAGGACTCCCAGGGAGAGAAAGCGTTCTAGGAAGAAGAGATGTGGATTTTGCAGACTTGGAGCAAGTCGGATGTGCATACTGAGTGAAGGTAAAGAGCCATGTGGAGAGGAAAAAAAGTCATGTGGCAGAACGCATATTTAAAAATATGGGTTAAGATGTAAGAGCTAAGGTCAAGCTTTCATAATGAATAAGTCTATTCATAATGAATATGTCATTTCATAATGAATAATTCATTTCATAATGAATATGTCATTATTTAGGAATCTGGTACAAAGACAGACTCACTACACTATGCCCTGCATCATACATACTCATGATCTGTACTGTGCCACTACAGGGCCTATAGGTGACGGATAAAATCTACAAAACTGTGAGACAAAATAGAACTTTTCCAGTTGATTTATCTCAGTTATTTGTTGCAATGATGGAAAAATAACATACTCCAACACAAAGCTTTCATAATTCTTTCTATACCTTACCAAATATGTATTAATGTCTATTCTGATCTTTAAAGAGCATGGGGAGATACCTACCTTACCCTGATTTTTCCACTTCGATATTGAATAGACTTTCTTAAACTCAATCATAACTCTGCCTTAGAATTAAATATTCTACAGCAGTCAATGGTATTTCCATTAGCAAGACTGAATTGCATTAATTAAATATATTTTGGAGATAGCAGAGAAAATGGCTGGATTATATATGAAATGGATCTGTGTGAAAATCACTTATGAATGCTTACTAGATCGTGCTATATTTCAAGAAGGTCATTTTCTGTACCTGTCTGAAAGAACAATTACATTAGGCTTGTTCATATTCAATTAGAAATACTAAATCTAGCCAGGCAGTGGTGGCACATGCCTTTAATTCCAACGCTCAGGAGGCAGAGGCAGGCCGATTTCTATGAGTTTGAGGACAGCCAAGTCTACGAAGCAAGTTCCAAGACAGCCAGAGCAGTTACACAAAAAACCGTCTTAAAAAAACCAAAATGGAAAAATAAAATACTAATTCTAAATTAGATCATTTAGACATTTATGTTCTTAACAATAGGCCTAATTATATCTTCATTAAACAAACACTGAACATAAGACCTCAAAATAGGTTTTGTTTCATAATAATGACAATAACACATGTTTCCCAAGTCATTTTAAACAAACACTGACACCTATTAAAAGAAAAAAGATAATTTCTAGAGAGAATCTACAGTTGGGCCTAATCAATAAGTACTCTAGTTCAAGAACAGTTTCCAAAGTTAAGACATTGAGGCTAACATGCACATTCTTCCACATAGAAATCAGGTCAGTTTCTTAGTCTCTCTAACTTATTTTATCACATACATAGATGGATATAATACTCCAATTAACAAGGATGAAATGAGGTGATTAATGGATTGCAAGATATGTAAAATACCTAGGAAATGTAAAGAAGACTAAGTGCTCAAAAATGGTTAGCCATTATTTTTTGAAGCACTATTTTAAATCAGACTTGTTGCTTATGACCCCAATTAGTAGAAAATAAGGTATATAAAAAGAATGATTAAATAAATTTTACAACACCAACAGAAGGACTCATCATCACTACAGTATTCTATCTAGGTAAGCACCAAGACGATGCATCTTCTTCATGACAGAAGGAACATAACACTGTTCTCCAGACCATGGGACGCACTAGTGGCTCACATACAGCATTACTCAGAAGCTACCAACATAGCAGAACAGTATAACAGACTATAGCAAGCATAGAAAAACTGGGTCAACACACTTATTAAAGACGGGATTCTATCTTCCAAGACTCAGGATAATCACTAAGTCAAAACATTCTATATGGTACTTTGCCCCCGTAGTAGGACAGAAACATGGATCAAGGAACTTAAGAGCAGATGCATGAACAGACCCTTACTAGTCCTAATGACCCCTGGGAGACCCTGTGCTTTCCACTTCTGCTCAAGGGGACCAGATACGACAGCTGCCATCTGGTATTTCCAGTGCCTATGTATTTCAGGGGCCAGATGGAAAGTTGAGTCTGAACTTTGAGAGGAGTAATAAACTCCCATTATCTGAAAAGATGTAGAGTTGCTATCACATAATAGAGGATCCTATGGTTTAAATAGCCCTTTCAAAACCCATGTTAAAATATAATTGTCATTATACTGGTCTCAAGAAACAAGACCTTTAAGAAGTGATTAGGACATGAGTATTTTTAAATTGTAAATGGATTAAGACTTATTATAGGAGTGGAGATTCATTCCTAGGAGAAAGTCCTAAAAAGGTAAGTTCAGCTCCCATCATTCCCCTCCTCTATGTCACCTCTCCTCTTCCATGCTCTCTTGATATAGGATACCTATGCCATACGATAAGGCTCTCCCCAGATACTGACATCATGATCTTCGACTTCCCATCTCCAGAATCATGAGTCAAACAAATTTCTATTCCTTATAAATGATTCTATCTATGCTATTCTGTTATGAGTGGAGAAAAACAAAAATTCCAAGATAGGGCAGGAACATATCCACATAGAGATCCACAGAGATTCCTAAGAGGAAAATCTGATTCTACTAGTAAGCAATCCCAAGACCAGCACAGCAGGAGGCCAAGAATGAGCGTAATAGAAAATGAACAGAGAACTGATATGATTTAGTGTAGGCTGTAGGAGGAAGGCTACATAACCTATTCTTTTAACCTCTTTGTTTCCAAAGGAAAGAAGTTCTCTAGCATCCCAGGACAGTTGTCTGTAACATGTACAAGAAGTATATATACAAATGAAATAAGATGTAAATGTCAATGAACCACTGCAAGGTGAGATTTGTACTGTCTTGGCTGCTAGAATTCTATTGGATGACTTTCAGTTATGAGTTCCAGTAATGTGGTCTCTGCTGCAAAGAAGAGACCTTGTGTAATTTTTCCCAGGAAAGTCCAGCAAAGCCCAGCATGGTCCAATGCTGACAAGGTACATGTGCTCTAACGTTCTCTATTAGGTTGGCTAGAACTTTATCAATCATGAATTTAGGCTAAACTTACTCTCCCTCTATTCACAAGTATGGATTTCTAAAAAATAACTTATCCATCATATTCTATTTTAGCATCTCCTTCTGGAATCTGTAATATGTGGTTGTTAGATGTTATTTATTTTACTTGAATGCATTTATGAAATGAATGTCTAATAAGATACCACTTTTTCTTATTGCTACATCGCCAATGGTTCAGCCTGATAAACAGCATCATATATTACATGCCTTCAATGTCACATAGTTAGACACTTAAATATCTCACACACGCACACCACTTACTTGTCCTGAGGAAGCACTGGAGGCAGTGGGCGCCACAGTAGTTCCTATCTGTGTCAAATTATTAACAGGAGCCACTGCTACTTTCTTCATTAACTGTGAGCTAGAATTCTTGGGGAAAAAGGACAAGATAACAAAGTTATTGATACTAGTCATTTTGGTTTTATTTTTTATTTTGTTTTATTGAGAAAGGGTCTCACTATGTAGCCTTGGCTGGCCTAGATCTCAATACATCAACCAGGCTGGCCTGGAATTCACAGAGCTCTACCTGTCTCTGCCTCAAGGCATATGCTACCACACCCAGTCAATATTAATTATTTTAAATCAATCAGTATTGGGAAGAAAATGAAAAGACTTTAGCAAAATATTTGCTATATACTGTATTTTATGAACATTCTATACTATGACTTAATTGGTCAGTTGGCCAGCTGACATTTCTTAAAGAAGGCAACTGATTCACAAAATAACCTTTTCTTTTATGTTAATTTTCCAATTTAGATTTCCAACTAAAATTTTAAATTTGGGCCAAGAATACTGTTCAGGGGATAAAAAGCTCTTGTTATACAACCCTTATAATCTGAATATGATTCCCAGAACCCATGATGAAGACAAAATTAAGTCCTAAAGGTTGTCCTCTGAGCTCCACACAAGCACTGTAGCATGTATGCACCCACACTCATACATACATACATACATATATACAATAAGAAAATAAAAAATAAAATCTTAAACTTGATTTGTTATACAAATAAAATTTAATATTTAATTATAAACAAAAATCAGTTAACCCAAAGTTAAAATAAATTAGAAAGAAAGTGCACTATTGACAGAGAAAATAACTGAGCAATTAGTATCAAGATTGCAAGTAGGCCCAGCAAGATGGCACAAAGGTAAAGGGGCTTGCTGCCAGTCTGATGACCGGAGTTCCATCCTGGTAGGAGAGAAGTGACTTCTGAAAGTTGTCCTCTGACTTCTACTAAGTACAGCCGCGGCATGCATATTACACACACACACACACACACTAAAATAAATGTAATAATAAAGTTTTTAAAAGGAGGAAAAGAGGGAGGAGGATAGGCAGGAGGGCCCTTTTGCATAGGATATCTACCTCAACTGTTCTCTACCTTACTTTTGGAGGCAGTATCTCACTAAATTCAGAGCTCTTGGATTTGGCTCTACTGGCCAAACAGCAAGCCCTGGAATCCTTGACTTTCCCGCTATGATCACAGGTGCATACGATATAGCACCTGGCATTTGTTTGTTTAGTGAGTGTTAGATATCAAACTCAAATCCTCACGCTTGGGCTACAAGTACTTTACCAACCAAACTATCTCCCTAATACCAACATTTCTGAGTCAAATAAAAATGCTGTGGTTTGAATGAAAATGGCCCCCCTCAGACCCATAGGAAATGGCACTATTATGGCCTTATTGATGGAGATGTGGCATGGTTGGAGGAGGTGTATCACTTGGGGCAGGCTTTGAGGTCTCAAGATGCTCAAACCTGGCCAGTGTGTCTCTCTCTCTCTTCTTGCTGCCTGCAGATCCAGATATAGAACTCTCAGTTCCTTCTCCAGCACCATGTCTGCCTGCCTGCTGCCATGTCCTGCCATGACGATAATGGACTAAACCTCTGATATGTAAGTCAGCCCAATTAAATGTTTTTCTTTACAAGAGTTGTGATGGTCATAGTGTCTCTTCACACAATAGAAATCTTAACTAAGACAGATTTTCATAAGAATATTTTTAAATTCACTTACACAAAGTAATTTCAGATACATAAAAAGATCAACATCTTTATAAAAAAAAAGGTCACTTCAAACAAGACAAAACTAATGAAATACTAAAGCAGATTCCTATATTACTTGGAAGTAATTTCTATAATATATGGATGAAAATGAATATTTTAAATAGGAGTCTTACTAACTACAAATTAAAAGTGAAACAGAGATAGGTAAATGACTCAATCAGTAAAGTGCTTTATTCATAAGCATGAAGATCTGAATTCAGACCTCAGCACTAAGTAAATACACACACACACACACACACACACAACAACAACAACAACAACAACACCAAAACCAACAGGTGGGGGATTGCTGGAAAAGTAAAGACAGGAGTATTCTGGGAGTTTGCTGATTAGCCTAGAGTCTAGTCCATCTGTGAACTCCAGGTTCAATGAGAAACCTGTCTCAAAAAATACATTGAAGAGCAACTGAGGAAAATATCCAATGGCTATCAGCCTCTGGCCTGCAGACTCATATGAAAATACATGCAGGCACACAGCCACATACACACACATTCTAAAACCCTGACTCAGAATAGTTGTTTTCTTTCAACAGATGCATACTGCCCCTTTGAAAAATTCCATTGAGGACAATAAAATCGCTGAGTATGAAGGTATAGTTTTCATTATTTTAGTAATTACCAAGTATAAAAACTAAATTGGCACTAAAATTATCTCAAATTTTTACTGGCAAACAGGTCCACATTTATATAGAGATAGCAGCTGGAAACTAAGAAAATCAAGGTAGATTACCGGCACTGTACAGATCTTGACTGTTTGAGTATTTGCTGGTACTGGTGGCCTTGGAGTTATGTTACTTGTGGTCTTGGCTCCTGTTACAGCTTGCTGAGGAGATACCAGCATCAACTGACCACTGTTACTTTTGATCAAAACTGTCCCTATAATTAAAAGAAAAACAACTGTAACTCTAAAGCTGATAACACAAGCATCACATACTTTTGTTTCCCATTCCAACACTAGGAAATGCTCAGAATAAATGCCGAAATATAATGAACTCCATATTCACTAATTAGCATAAGATGGCAAAATGTTTTCATTCAAAGCTAAGCTGAGCATGCAGCACATACCTATAAGTCTAGGACTAGGAAGCTAAGCCAAAAGGAATACAGGCTCAGGGCCAAGTGAGGGTATGCAGTAAGAGCCCGTCTTATTAAAAAATAAAAATCAGCTGTACAAAAATATTTTTAATCTGAGAATATAAAAAGATACTCCTAAAGTAGGCAAAATACTTTTCCTTGATGATACTGATATTATAAAAGTATATTAAGATGGATGGGGGGGGCCTCAGCAGTACTTGATGATCTTACAGAACCCGTATGGAAACCTACAACCCTCTTTAAGTTCAGTTCCAGAGGACCAATGCCCTCTTCAAGCCTCTGAGAACACTGTACACAAGTGGTCCAAACATACATGCGAGCAAAACAATCATACACATAAAACATTTTTAAAAGATGGTATCGGAACAGCACAGTACTACATAAACTGACCAAACAGAACAGAAAATCCCTAGAAGAAATGTCATACAGATTAAGCATCCAAAATGCCTCTGACTAGAGGTATTTCAGATTTTTTAGAATATTTGCCTAGACTTTCCCAAAACATTTTTAACCTGAAACAATGAAAGCCAATATGCTCCAAAATCCAAAACATTCCAAGTATGACACTGTTATAGTGAAAAATGGAATCTACCGTTGGTGGAGACATGCCATTGTTCCTTCAGAGTTAATTCCACAGGGAGGATTAAGGATCTGGTAAGGAATCATCCATAAGAAAGCAAGATTACCAGAGGATGAAGTACTTTTCCTTCCCAGAATTCCCACTCACCAGAGGTATCCCTCAGTTGGCACAAAAAGAACAGTTAAACCCCAAGGACCATGACTCTAGTGCTTTTAATAAGGTATATCTCTGATGGGAGAAAACCGTGAGAAAGGTCCACACAGCAGCCTACTCCTATAAAGATGTCACTCCAAGAGAAACATTGCCAGTCTTGTCACCACCCTAAATACCTCGTTGAAGGAACTGATCCCCCCCAAAAATGATGAAAAATTATTTAAGAAATTATGGTATACTAAAAAAATTCTCTTAATATAAACAAAAGGATGAAACAAGGAAATAGAAAACAAAAATAAATATAAAAGCTAAATGTCAACTATATCAAAAGTATAGGACTAAATAAAGCAAACACCAAATTCATTTTTTTGAATTTTCCTTAGACTTATCTTAGACATGGTAGAGGTTCAGCATGTGGGAGGCTGAGAATTCAAGAGCATCCTGACGTATACAGTGAGTTTGAGGCCAGTCTAAGCTAACTATGAAGACCTACTCTCAAGAAAGAAAGGTGAAAAAAAAATCACAACAGCAGCCAGAAGAAGGCAAAAGTCGCCATAATAGTAACAAAACAGAGTCAAGCAAAAAATGGCCGGGTGGTGGTAGCGCACGCCTTTAATCCCAGCACTTGGAAGGCAGAGGCAGGTGGGTCTCTGAGTTTGAAGCCAGCCTGGTCTACAAGAGCTAGTTCCAGGACAGGCTCCAAAGCTACAGAGACCCTATCTCAAAAAAAAAAAAAAAAAAAAAAGGATGAACTGTGATGTAAAAGAGTAAGCCAAATAAACACTTTCCTCCCCAACTTGCTTTTTTGGTCATGGTGCTTTATGGCAGCAACAGAAATCCTGAGACATCTATCAGTGGAAGGGATATGCACAGGGAGCAAAGACTCATATAATCCATGCTTGTCGATAAAAACAAAACTAAATCTCTTAGTAACCTTCTTCTCAAAAGGAAGCCCAAACAATTATTTGGGTCCTTAGTAATCTCAAGCACGTGACCAGCTGTGATTAAGGATAGTGTCTCTTTCTGATTAAACACTATGGCTTTGCTTTAGAATAAAGTTTGTTACTTTACGCCCTGTGTGTACCTCCTTTATCTTGTTCCCTGAATAAGAGGCCAAGAATTGAGAAACATCAGATTCTATCACAGGTAACAAAACTACAAAGCCTAAAATACATAAAGAAAAATTGTAAACGACAAGAAAAATAGTTGAACACTTGTAAAATTGCCATTTTCACTAAACATACAGAACTAGACAGATCAGAGAAGGAGATACACCTATTTTACACACAAGGCCCTGAGGACAATGCCTAGCAGTACCACCAAAAACTCACAGGAGACCAACAAGAAAGACAAAAGCAGTATAAATAAACTCAAGACACATTCAGAGATATTTTATCCCACACTATGATGTGTACACGGAAAAAATTTAAACATGAACCATTTAAACTGGATGTGAAGGTATACATCTATAATCCCAGAACTCAGGAAGATGTAGGGAGATCACTGCAAGATCAAGGTCGGCCTAGCTTATATAAATTCCAAGCCAATCAGTACTATATGGGGACAGAGAGTACTAGAGAGATGAGGAAGAGGTTAAAAATGCTTGCTGCTCTTTTCATCAGCAGGATGGAACACCGATCACATCAGGAGACTTCTGAAACACTAGTTCCAGGGGACTAATTCTCTGAGAACACTTGGTCTCATATGTACATATCAATACACAGAAAAATGTACAGATTAATAAAAATAAGACACTGAACAAGCAATGATAATTTAAAAGTAGTGAAATTATAAAATGTACTGTGTCCGACTGCAATTGGATGAAAGTAGAAATAATAGGAAGAGTTGATACATTTACAAACATACAGATACTAAACAATACATTCCCAAGAAACCAATGGACCAATTTAAGAAATCATAAAGGAAATTGGAAAAAATACAGAGGTAAGTGATAATGAATAGATGAAATAGCAAGCCGGGCGCTGGTGGCACACGCCTTTAATCCCAGCACTCGGGAGGCAGAGGCAGGTGGATGTCTGTGAGGTCGAGGCCAGCCTGGTCTACAAAGAGCTAGTTCCAGGACAGCTTCAAAACCACAGAGAACCCCTGTCTCGCAAAACCAAAAAAAAAAAAGAAAAGAAAATACGAAATAGCAAGATTTATGCGGTGTAGTCAATAAGATATTTATAAGAAAATTTATAGCTACAAATGTCTATCTTAAAAAAATCTCAAACCATTAACATCCCTCACCTTGTGACACTGGAAGCAAAGGAAAATAAAAACTAAAACAATTACATTTAAGAAATGATAAGGAGTTAGTCAGTGGCGGCACATGTCTTTAATTCCAGCACTCAGGAGGCAGAGGCGAGAGGATCTCTGTGAATTCAAGGCCAGTCTGGTTTACAGAAAGTTCCAGGACAGCCAAGGCTACACAGAGAAACCCTGTCTTGGAAAAAAAGAAAAAGGAGAGGAGAGGAGAGGAGAGGAGAGGAGAGGAGAGGAGAGGAGAG
>PVIU01022188.1:0-30035 GCA_004026605.1 Ondatra zibethicus | reverse complement strand
ATGAACACCAGGGATCCAGGATGAACACCCAGATCCAGGATGAACACCAGGGATCTGGGATGAACACCAGGGATCTGGGATGAACACCAGGATCCAGGATGAACACCAGGGATCCAGGATGAACACCAGGGGTCCAGTATGAACACCAGGGATCCAGGATGAACACCCAGATCCAGGATGAACACCAGGGATCTGGGATGAACACCAGGGATCTGGGATGAACACCAGGATCCAGGATGAACACCAGGGATCTGGGATGAACACCAGGGGTCCAGGATGGAAGGGAAAAGAAAGCCAATTAATGAATTTAAATAAAATTACTTGAACAATAATTTAAAACCGTTAAAACATATTTAAATGGAAAAATTATACTACATTTCAAACTTTATATTTCTAATCAAAGCATATTTACGGACAATGATGATATACACAGGAAAGTTTAAGAAACTGTACCAAATAGCATAATGGTGGTTTCTGCAGCTATTTACTTGAGAAAAACAAAACCAACATTTTAACAATGAAATGCGTTTTGTTTTAAGACACAAAATTAAAGGGAGTGATCTATAAAAGTAATTTGAAAAATGTGGTTTATTCTAATTGAAGTATTTATACTAATACATATGGGTTATTTAATTTTGTTATTTCATTCGAAGAGAATCTGCAGGAGAGCACATCAGGCAATTTTAAAAAATTGTTTTCACTCATAAACACATGTTCTCACTTTTGTTCACTTGAATCCTCTAAAAATATATCAAATATTCCCTGTAAGAAAGTTTTCTAATATTGAATGAATAACCTAAATATATATTACATTTTAAGCCAAATCCATATTAACATAAACCAAATTAAATTTCTAGTACAGTTAAAAAATAAACCTACTATATTGTTTACTTTAATACAGATCATGTTATATAAACATATACATAGATAAACTTATTTATGTATTAGGTTGGATGATAATTACCATTTGTGAGAATCTTTTGCAAATATCATCTAATTATAATTTCATACAAAATATAAGCAATGTGAGAAATATTTTTAGATAGAGTAGTTCACTCCAGGTGTTACCAAGGTAACTAAACTCAGTAGCTTTACATATTTGATTCCTAAATAAATCAAGGTTTTTCACAGAACAAATCAGCAAACTATGTTTATTTGTACAAGATATACTTACATATCTCATAATTTAAATGGTTAAAGGTAACATTTCATGATAAAGTTTTTAAAAAATCAAATTTAAGACAAATTTTAGAGGTTTCATTTACATAAATCAATATATTTCACTGAATAAACATTAAATAGAGGTCAATTTTTATTGTCTTGCCTCATTCTACTACATCTTATATTCTGTGGTTTGCCCTTACCAACTCACACCAATTCACTGCTCTTGAGGAGTCGTCTGCCTTCTGACCCAGTGGGGTTGGCTCCATCCGCGTTGGTTGCTGATGTCAGTAACAGAATGCTACACTGAGAGAAAACTGTTAAGATTTGTAGTGTTTAAAGGGAGGGCCTTCAGGTTCTCGAATCAAGGCTGGTGGGTCTTCTCTCAAGAATTCAACCTAGGTACCACACCTCTGTATGAAATCTGAAGAAAACAGAGCACTTGGCACTTGGGTGAACAGGGATGCCCAGGGTACCTAGCAACAGGTGAGAATGTGGAATGTGGTGATGCAATAGTGTGGGTTCCAATGACGTGGGGAAGGCAGGGGGATGCTTGGATTTAATGTGTGCTTAGATGTATTTTGGAGTGGATTTAATGTTGTGGATACTTATGTGACTGTTAGCTTTGCTCTATTCACATAGAAAGGTTGTAATACCAAGTGGAAGGCTATACATATTATTCTTTCTCCTTTAATCCCCATTCCAACCATCAGGCAGTAAGGCTCTAGAAACACTATGGTTGCTTTAAGCACTCCCATCAATGTTATTTTAATGACAACCAACTTTAATGGCTGGCTTTCTCCCTATGAAGCTAATGAACTTTGTGTATGTGTGACTGTGTGTATTTGACTATGCATTCTTGAGTCTGTATTTATCAGTGCTGTGTGTGTGTGTGTGTGTTAACACTCCTGAGCATCTGTCTTTTACTCACTCTAGCCCCTGGTAGAACATTTCCTACAAAATAAATAATCAAGATTACTTTTCATTGATAGATATTATTAATTTTTAGATAATAATATAATATTATATTTAGAATGAATATAAGATAACATTTAGAATGAACTAAGGGCTGCCAAACAAATGCAACAAGGCCACTTTCTTATTAGTTTAGTAAAAAACTGAAGGCATTATTTTCTCACCCTCAGTAAAATCAATTTTATGATTTAAAACCAGTGTTCTGTACCTTTCTAGTGTTTGTCATACGTGTGTTTATTTACCACAGGAAATGTGTCCTTGGTGCGAGTATTTTGACTTCAAGACTTGGCTTCATTTTTCTGTACACATTCAAGGTTATATTGTCAAGTAGTATATAATCCAAAGAACAGTGTGCAATGCAAACAAAAGTGACAGGCTTTTAGAATTTTTTTTTTTTTAGTTTATTTACTCATTTATTTGAAACAAGGTTTTCTTTAATAGCGAGGTTTCAAACTCATGTTCCTCCTGCCTTAGCTGGTCAGGTACTGGCTTGTAACATTTCAGCAGCTATGTTTTCTGTCTTGGGGGAGCAGGATGTGAGGAGTTGGGTTTTAAATGATTGTGTATAAGGTAATAAAAGATGAAAGTGAGAATCACCTGCCTCCTGCAAATACAGTTCTGAGTGAGAGGTGAGGTCTGGTCCCATCAGGCATGCCCATGGGTCTAAAGTTTACAGAGAACTGAGATTACAGAAGACATCAACTGATATTAAGGGTACTTGTACCTGATCTCACTTTGCAGATAGAGTTTGAAAGAACTTTGAAATATTATTTTTCTTCTGTGTATAAAGTACTCTTTAGGAAAAAGATTATCTAATTTATATTTTAGATTTGATGTTTGTTGTATACTAAAATATATGAAAAAATTTAAAAATCCATCAAAGAATAACTTATCATAAGTGAAGAATTTAGGGTTAAAACAACAACAATAAAAGTAAAGTCTGATTAGAACTGTAAGCATCCAACCCAGAATTTAGGAGTAAACTTCCAAGCATGGATTTTTAAGTAAGGATGCAGTTTTCCTGTTTGTTTCTCAAGGTAGCTGGTCTAAGGGCCACGGTGAAGGGTGAGAAAATAATGCCTTCAGTTTTTTACTAAACTAAACTGAAGAAAGTGGCCTTGTTGCTTTTGTTTGGCAGCCCTTAGTTCATTCTAAATATTATGTATATAAATAATATCTATCAATGAAAAATAATCTTGATTATTTATTTTGTAGGAAGTGTTCTACCAGGGGCTAGAGAAGTGACTCACTTGGTATGAACACTTGTTCCACTTCAGAAGACCCAGCACCCACATAGTGGCTCGTAAATTTCTGTAACTCCAATTCCAGGGGAGCTAAGATCCTCTTCTGGCTTCTGTGTGCACTGTGTGCACAGTGTTTACACATATGCAGGAAATACTCACACACATAAAATAAAAACTAAAATTAACTTCTCATAGGAATTATGCACATAAAAGTGGTGAGCATTATAACAACAGGATGGGAAAGAGAAACCAATAAATAAATAAACTTCTACTAAATAGTCATAATGGGCAAGATACTCTATTGGGCATGGTAAATCAAAGATAGATCATATAAAACTTAAATCTTAGACTAAAGTATCTTAGGCTAAACTATCAAGTCAAGAGCAAAACAGTATCTGGTACCTGAGAGTCTTGTATGATCAATATAGTGGTGAAATTAATATAAAAGCATCTCCAGATGAAAGAAAATCATACGTATCCATGGCAGTGACAGTCATGATTATTTAGGTACAATTTAAGTCAGGTAACACAAGGACGGTGGCATCAAGGTTTCAGCAAATGCCTGGTACAAGAGGGAGAGTTTGAAGAGTAAAAGATTTGTGCATATTCATAATACTATTGGTTGAAGTTTATGCAGTTCAGGAAAGCTCACTAGCAGCTTCAGAGGCATGCAAAGAACTAGGAGAAGTTCCTGCATGATACAATAGGGGTGTGGACTTGAAAGAACTATAGGTACTTTGCTCTGGATTCTTCTTTTATGATGATTGTAAGTCTCCCAAGGAAGGAGCTTGGAGAAACTCATGGACAAAATCAGTCTAGCCTCAGGAGGTACCATTTATTTCCCTGTGCTCGCTAAGCAATTATCAAATGACCAATGACAAAAATACCTCCTGATTCTAAGATGATTCAGTCCTGTACGAAAACATAAATATAATAATTTTCAGTGGTTTATTTTGTGAACTGTGAAATAATATTTGAAGTCTACCTGTTATCTTGTTTAGTATTTTACAGAAGTGAGAGGTGAAAATGATGTATTTGTATTTCTTCAATACATTTTAATTTTAATGATGCATTTTAATTTCTTCAATATGACTTGATTATATGTCAGTCTCACATACGTATGCACACATGCACATGCATGCACACACACATGCACACACATGTGCATGCACATACACACACACACACCATGTTATGGCACTGTTGTATCCATAGACTCTAGAACAGATGTCCTTGGGTTATTTAACCTGACACTAAATTTGTCTCAAATTTTACCTAAATAGTCAATATTATTGTTGATTTTCAAGCCCCTTTCCTTAGAAGGATTTGGCACACATCAGTGGGATTTGATTTACTTCCCTTTCTTTGCAAGGCTTTCCTTTCCTTGATTTTCAAAATGTGTATTAATAACCAATTAGAGTTGAAATTTTCATAAACTAAGTATTTTGTTTCTTTTTTCCCTTTCTCTATTTTCGTGTGTGTGTGTGTGTGTGTGTGTGTGTGTGTGTGTGTGTGTGTGTGAGTGAGTGTGTGTGTATGGTGCACTGTGTGTGTATGTGTACATATGTATGTGGTGTATGTATGTGTATGCATGTTTTTTGCCTGTGTTCATGTGGAGGTCCAGAGTTGTTGTGAGTCGGACCTGGTGTGCCTCCATCTTACTCACAGAGGCAGAGTACTCAGTCAAACCCAGGGAGTCTCTATAGTCAGCTTGCTCTGAGAATCCCCTTTCTCCACCTTTATTACCAGCATTTATGCACACTCTGGGGATTTGAACTCGAGTCCTCATGCTTGCCTGGCAATCACTTTAGTGGCTGAGTCATTTTAGCAGACCCTAGACAGTTTACATCTTACATAGCTCTGTGTTCCTATGCGAAACGTAGTATAACAGTTTGGTGCACCAGCTTGGGGCAAGAATTTCCACGTAAAGTATAAGAACATTTTAAAAATGGGGAAAAAAAGGCTTCTAGACCAACAAAAATGGGAGCCAAGCACAGCTTCTTGGGAACAGCATTTTTTCAGATAGGCTCTGTTTGCAAGGGAGGTGCAGTAAAAACTGTGTGGCTTATTTAAAAAACAGCGGCTTCCTAGTTTGCAAGCACAAACAGCTCTGACTCTTTCAGTAGGTCTGGCTACAGAGCATATAAATGGGTTTTGTGAGCAGCATGCTACAAACTACTTACTGGTGCAACATAGACTCACTGTATACCTGGAAATGGGACAGAGGAGGTGAACATGACTCCACCATGTTGGACTGGGCAGAGTCAAAAGGCAAAGCACACTTAGTCCTAGTCACATTGCTCAACATTTAAAAAAAAAGTCCTGGTTAGTAAAGGATTACAGATACACAAGAAAGACAAATTCAGATGAAAAAGACCTCTAAATGGGTCACAGTGTGTTTAAAAATGTACGTGGGCTTGGGAGAGAAAAGCAAAAGACTATAGACAATTATAAAAAGAAGTAAATGGTTTTATAAAAAAGGTAAAGTCTTTAAAGAAACAGAGTACAGACAGTCATAGATTAAATAATAAAGAAAAATAAGACATGTAAAGATGGAATATACACTGAGAGACTGGATTATGTATACTATTGTGTTTTCTTTGAATTTCTGACTGCAGAGAGACATTTGATTCTGGAGACTGCTAAGCTAAACCAACATATATGTTTTAAAGGTATCTTGACTTCCAAATTTTGGGTCTAAGGATTTGATGCTTTGGAAAAGAGGTTCTTTTTTTTGTTTCCACAGAGGATGAGAACCCATGGATTTCTTCCACACTAATGTGGGTTGATTGACCATGACCTCCCAAAAGGTTGCAGTGAACACCCCCAAAATATTACTTTGCCCCAAAAAAAGCAGGACGCAGTTTGTTAATAACTACACCCAAATTCCCAAATATTGTTTATAAATGTTTGTTTACATTTAAAGGGGGATATGATACAGAGATCAATACTTTGCATTGGTATGGATTCTGGTCTAGTGATACAAATTTTAGGTCAATTTTGTTATATGCATATTTCTCTTGATTAAGGTATTATATTTGTGCAGCTCATTATAAATGTAATGTATAATTAAGAAAAACAGGTTAATAGTCATATATTATAGTCAAGCTTGTAGTAATGTTAGTTAGGTTTTCTAGATAAATAGAGATATATTTCAGTTAGATAGGTATTCTTCAAATCTTTCAGAGACCTTCAGAATATGGCATTTAAAATATTTTAAGAACTTAGCCTTTTCATAACATTGGGACACTTCTGCTCATGGCAACACCAATAACTTCAAGAGGAAGATGGGCACCAAAGAGGCTCCTGATGGAAGCACGTGGGTAAGAAATTGTTTTTGCCTGGACTGCTTGATATTATGCTGTATAAACTGGAAATTCAGGTCCTACAGAAAAGTGAGTGCTGAACTTGCCTAAAGGTAAGACGATCTTCAGGGTTCGTGCTTCATGAAAGAGACTACTAGACATTCTGTAGGACACAGAAGAAAGTGCTTGACAAACTGCCAATATAGGAAGAACTGTCTTTGAAATTTTCTGCTTCATGGAAAATCTGCCAGATACTATGGGCCTGTAGGCTGAAGATGAATGCTTCAATGTTAGAGAAGAACTGGTAACTGTCCTGGTAGTGAGATGTGTCTGTCAATTCTAGAGTTTTGGAGGTTGCTTACAATGAGCTTCCTGTTAACTTATGTAATATTGTATCCTTCTGGAGTCTTTGATGGAATTTGAAGAATAGATAATTATAGTTAATGTTCCCTTAGTTATGATAAAAGATAAAGTAGATATATAACTGTTTTGTTATATGTAATTTTACTATGTTAAAGTTAAAACCTTCCTTTTTATTTAAACAGAAAAGGGGAAATGGCATGGGATGTTCTTTTGTCTATGTTTTGCTTTTATTGGTTAATGAATAAAGAACCTGCTTTTGGCCAATGGGTAAGCATAATAGAGCTAGACTGGAAAACTAAACTGAATGCTGGGAGAAAGAAGGCAGAGCCAAGGAGAAGCCATGTAGCCTCCACTGTGAGGCTCTACTGGAGCCTGCCAAAATTTGCTGGTAGGCTACCACCTCATATTGATGTACAGATTAATGGAGATGGGTTAGTTTAGGATATAAGAGCAAGCTAGAAATATGCTTAAGTGATTGGACAAGCAATGATTTAAAACATATAGTTTCTGTGTAATTATTTTGGGAGTCTGGATGGCCAGTAAATGAACAAGTGGCCTCTACCAACACCAACTTTTGACACAAAACTGACATCACAGATACAGATAAAGATTCAAAATCAGATATAGTTAAAAGATTAAACAACATTATAGATAAGAGAAAACAAGTATGGATGGTATTCATATACTTATGAAGCCATTTGCTACCATGACTAAAAGCTAAGACAATGTAGCCTATGCAATATTTAGCTTTATACAGTAGACAATTTTACAAAGATAAAATATCACATTAAAGTTAAGATGGACCTAAGATGATTATTGTACAGCAGCCAGTGTATTGAAAGAAAGCTGATAGAAAATGACCGAGGGCTATGTACCTGAGAACATGTTAAGTGAACAACAGAAATAAGACATTATCATATATTAGTACTAAGTGATGTTCTATTAGAGATTACGTGACAGTCTCTAGACCTTTATCATTAATTGTTACAAACCAATAACTAAGACACACACAAAAAAACATAGAGATTTAAAGTTATTCCATTATGAAAAGAAATGTTCCAATTGAGACTAAATTTAATGTGATACAAAAAGAGACTGCCCTATATTGACACATAGCCCAGCATCAAATTAAGAGGGATATTTTTACTGTTTCAATAATAAATCAGAAAGTATATATAAAGACACAGATGTAAAAAGTTATGTATGAAACGAGTGCCTTTGGCTAGGTAGGATCTTGGCTAGCATCTCTTTGATCCTTGTAAGCAAGTACTGTCAGGGTGGCTGTTCACCTAAAAAAACTTCATGGGCTTTTGACTGCGAGGTCCTGGGCCAGCAAGGGGCCCTGATCCAGTGCTGGCAGATACATCTGGATGAGTAAGTTGGTCCCACCCCATCCCCGAGGCTTTCTGGCCACTTAGATGTATCAGTTTGTCCTGGGATCTAGGACTCTAGGATCTGTCATTCTCTGCACTTTGACCTATTGTGGCTTTCTTTAGTATTCTCTCTTTGTAGCAAATACAAGCATCTTTGATGAGGGGTGAGAACGTTACTTATCTGTGGCTATAAAAATAAGTATTTGAGAGACCATGGATGCAAGCCCAGACTACTATACCCAGCAGAGCTTTCTTTCACCATTGATGGGGAAAACAAGATATTCCAGGATAAAAACAAATTTAAGCAATATATAGCCACAAACCCAGCCTTACAGAAAGTACTAGAATGTAAACCACAACTAAAGGAAGCAAACAACACCCATAATAATACAGACATCTAACAACCCTAAATCAGCTCAACTCAAAGAAGGGAGACACACAAACCCTACTACCAAAAAGAAAATGACCGGAGTTAACAACCACTGGTCATTAATAACGCTTAATATCAATGGACTCAACTCACCTATAAAAAGGCACAGGTTAAGAGAATGGATACAAAAACAGGATCCTGCTGTTTACAAGAAACACACCTCAACCACAAAGACAGACATTATCTCAGAGTAAAGGGTTGGGAAAAGGTTTTTCAATCAAACGGTCCTAAGAAACAAGCAGGTGTGTCTGTACTAATATCTAACAAAATCGACTTCAAACTAAAATCAATCAGAAGAGATGGAGATGGACACTTCATATTCATAACAGGAAAAATTCATCAAGATGAAGTCTCAATCCTGAATATCTATGCCCCTAATATAAAGGCACCCACATATGAAAAGAAACATTATTACAACTCAAAGCACACATCAAACCCCACACACTAATAGTAGGAGATTTCAACACTCCTCTCTCACCAATGGACAGGTCAAACAGCCAGAAACTTCACAAAGAAATACGAGAACTAACAAATGTAATGAATCAAATGGACTTAATAGACATCTGTGGAACATTCCACCCAAACAGGAAAGAATATACCTTTTTCTCAGCATCTCATGGAACCTTCTTGAAAATTGATCACATACTCGGTAACAAAGCAAACATCCACAGATACAAAAAAGCTGGAGTAACCACCTGTGTCTTATCAGATCACCATGGAGGAAAGTTAGAATGTAACAACAATTCCACCCCCCAAAATCAAACAAACTCATGGAAACTGAACAGTCAACTCCTGGGTCAAGGAAGAAAGAAAGAAAGAAAGAAAGAAAGAAAGAAAGAAAGAAAGAAAGAAAGAAAGAAAGAAAGAAAGAAAGAAAGAAAGAAAGAAAGAAAGAAAGAAAGAAAGAAAGAAAGAAAGAAAGAAAGAAGAAAGAAAGAAAGAAAGAAAGAAAGAAAGAAAGAAAGAAAGAAATTTAAGTCTTCTTTGAATTCAAAGAAATAAAGAAACAACATACACTAACCTATGGGACACTATGAAAGCAGTGCTAAGAGGAAAGTTCATAGCACTTAGTGCCCACATAAAGAAAACGGAGAAAGCACACATCAGTGACTTAACAGCATACCTGAAAGCTCTAGAAAAAAAAAGAAGCAGACTCACCCAGGAGGAGTAGAAGACTGGAAATATTCAAACTGAGGCCTGAAATCAACAAAATAGAGACACAGAAAACAATCCTAGGAATCAATGAAACAAAAAGCTGGTTCCTTGAGAAAATCAACAAGATCGACAAACCCTTATCCAAACTAATCAAAAGGCCGAGAGAGAACACTCAAATGAACAAGATCAGAAATGAAAAGGGGGACATAACAACAGACACTGAGGAAACTCAAAGAATCATTAGGTCTTACTACAAAAGCCTGTATGCCAAAAAATTGGAAAATATACAAGAAATGGACAGTTTTTTAGATAAATAACAATACCGAAATTAAATCAAGACCAGGTGAACAACTTAAATAGACCTATAAGTTGCGAGAAAATAGAAGCTGTCATCAAAAACCTCCCAAACAAAAAAAGCCCAGGACCAGACGGTTTTAATTCAGAATTCTACCAGAACTTCCAAGAAGAGGTAATACCTATACTCCTTAATGTGTTTCACATAATAGAAACAGAAGGGTCATTTTCAAACTCTTTTTATGAAACTACAATTACCCTGATACCAAAACCAGTCAAAGAAGCAACCAAAAGAGAATTATAGACCAATCTCACTTATGAACATTGATGCAAAAATTCTCAATAAAATACTGGCAAACCATTAATTCATTAAGTTGTTGAAATTTGAGAACCAAAATGGACATGAAATCCTCAGGCCACTATGATCATGAATGGATGCATATTAAAGAGCCCATAGGAGAAATACTGTGAGTGGAAACTGTCTAGGTAAGTCATTGGAACAAGTTTAATTCAGCCCAGTGTACCTCAGATTCCTTAAATGAAACTTTGAGTTATTATACTGACATCACATTTCTGGGAGAGTGAAACACCAGCCATGCTATCGTATGATTATGATAAACAATACAACACAAATAAAACATGACATAGAGAAAAAAATACTGGCAAACCGAATCCAAGAACACATCAAAAAAATCATCCCTTATGATCAAGTAGCCTTTATCCCAGAGATGCAGTGCTGGTTCAACATACGGAAATATATCAATGTAATCCATCATATAAATAAACTGAAAGAAAGAAAACCATATGATAATATCATTAGATGCTGAAAAAGCATTTGACAAAATTCAACACCCCTTTATGAGAAAGGTCTTAGAGAGATTAGGGATACAAGGATCATATCTAAATATAATAAAAGCAATATACACCAAGCCGACAGCTAACATAAAATTAAACGGAGAGAAACTCAAATGGATTCCACTGAAATCAGGAACAAGACAAGGCTGTCCACTCTCTCCATATCTCTTTAATATAGTGCTTGAAGTCCTAGCAATAGCTATAAGACAAAATAAGGAGATCATGGGGATTCGAATTGGAAAGGAAGAAGTCAAACTTTCGTTATTTGCAGATGATATGATAGTGTACATAAGTGACCCCAAAACCTCTACCAAAGAACTTCTACAGCTGATAAATACCTTCAGTGAAGTGGCAGGATACAAGATCAAGTCAAAAAAATCAGTAGCCCTGCTATACACAAAGGATAAAGAAACAGAGAAGGAAATCAAAGAAACATCACCTTTCACGATAGCCACAAATAGCATAAAGTATCTTGGGGTAACACTAACCAAGGAAGTGAAAGATCTATTTGAAAAGAACTTTAAGACTTTGAAGAAAGAAATCGAAGAGGATACCAGAAAATGGAAGGATCTCCCATGCTCCTGGATTGGTAGGATCAATATAGTAAAAATGGCAATTCTACCAAAGGCAATCTATAGATTCAATGCAATCCCCATCAAAATCCCAACAAAATGCTTCATAGACCTTGAGAGAACAATAGCTAAGTTTATATGGAAAACCAAAAAGCCCAGGATAGCCAAAACAATCCTATACAATAATGGAACTTCTGGAGACATTACCATTCCTGACTTCAAACTCTATTACAGAGCTACAGTAATGAAAACAGGTTGGTATTGGCATAAAAACAGATACATTGACCAATGGAATCGAATCGAATACCCGGATATTAATCCACAAACCTATGAACACCTCATATTTGACAAAGAGGCTAAAATTATACAATGGAAGAATGAAAGCATTTTTAACAAATGGTGCTGGCATAACTGGATGTCAACCTGCAGGAGAATGAAATTAAACCCTTATCTATCACCATGCACAAAACTCAAGTCCAAATGGATTAAAGACCTCAATATAAATCCAACCACACTGAACCTGATAGAAGAAAAAGTGGGAAGTAGCCTGCAATACATGGCCACAGGAGACCACTTCCTATGTAAAACCCCAGTGGCACAGACAATAAGAGCAACAATAAACAAATGGGACCTCGTGAAACTGAGAAGCTTCTGTAAAGCAAAAGACACAGTCATTAAGACAAAAAGGCATCTTACTGAATGGGAGAAGATCTTCACTAACCCCACATCAGATAAAGGTCTGATCTCCAAAATATACAGAGAACTCAAGAAACTAGACATTAAAATTCTAAATTAAATACCCCAATTTAAAAAACGGGGTAATGATCTGAACAGAGAATTCTCAACAGAAGAAGTTCGAATGGTCAAAAGATACTTAAGGTCTTGTTCAACTTCCTTAGCCATCAGGGAAATGCAAATCAAAACAACTTTGAGATACCATCTTACACCTGTCAGAATGGCTAAAATCAAAAACACCAAGGATTGCCTATGCTGGAGAGGATGTGGAGTAAGAGGAACTCTCATCAATTGCTAGTGGGAATGCAAACTTTTGCAACCTCTTTGGAAATCAATGTAGTGGTTTCTCAGGAATTTGGAATCAACCTACCTTAGGATCCAGCAATACCACTCTTGGTATATACCAAAGAGAAGTTCAATCATACTACATAGCAGCATTATTTGTAATAGCCAGAACCTGGAAACAACCTAGGTGCCCCTCAATGGAAGAATGGATCAAGAAAGTGTGGAATATATATACAGTAGAATACTACTCAGCGGTAAAAAAAAAAACAATGGCATCTTGAATTTTGCATGCAAATGGATGGAAATAGAAAACGCTATCCTGAGTGAGGTAACCCAAACCCAAAAAGACGATTATGGTATGTACTCACTCATTAGTGAACCCTAGCCATAAACAAAGAACACTAAGCTTATAGCTCACAAAACCCAGAGAAGCCAAATATCAAGGTGAACCCAAAGAAAAAAAATATAGATCCTCCTGGAAATTGGAAGCAAACAAGATTGCCAGGCAAAAGTTGGAAGCATGGGGGCAGGGATAGAGGTGGGAGTTGGGGGGGAGGGGAGAGGGGGAAGGAGAAGGGAGAAGGGAAGGACTGGGGAGAGCTTGGGGGAGTGGGAGGGTGGAGATGAAGGAAAGGTGGGTATTGGAGAAGGGAATAAGATATCTACATTAAGGGAGTCATTTTAGGGTTGGCAAGATACTTGGATCTAGAGAGGATCCCAGGTATCCACAAGGATGTCCCCAGCTAGGTACTTGGGCAGCAGAGGAGAGGGTGCCTGAACTAGCCTTGTCCCATAGTCACATTGATGAATATCTTCATCATCACCATAGAAATTTCTTCCGATAGATGGAGATAGAGACTGAGATCCACATTCACATCAGAGCAATGGACTGAGCCCCCAATGACCAGTCGAAGAGCAGAAGGTGGAAGAAGATGAGCAAGGAAGTTAGGACCATGAGGGGCTGCTCCACCCACTGAGACAGTGTGCCTGAACTAATGGGAGCTCACCAAATCCAGCTGGATGGGACTGAATGCGCATATGATCAAACCGGACTCACTGAATGTGGCTGCCAATGGGGGCAGACTGAGAAGCCGTCAACAATGACACTAGGACCTATCTCTTCTGCATGTATTATCTTTTTGGGAACCTAGTCTATTTGGATGCACACCTTCCTAGGCTGGGATGGAGAGGGGAGGGCCTTGGACTTCCCACAGAGCAGGGTACCATGCCCTCTTTTAAGGAAGCAGGGGGAGGGAGGAGGGGTGGGGTAGGAGTGAGAGGGGACTGAGGAGGGGAAGAAATGTAAATTTTTTTGAATAAAAAAAATAAAAGAATATGAAAAAAATCTCCATGGCACCTCGTGAATACATGAAAGTAAGCAGAGAAAGGGTATCCTGGTTATCTGGATCAAATCTGGGTTTTGTATGGAACTTGGGGCCATCCTTCACAGAGAACAAAGAACACATCAGGTTACAAGGTGTGTCCTCAGACAACACCTGAAGCATTCCTGTTCTGTTCTTAAGAAGAGAAAGTATTATCAAAACAGTTCTTGTTGGCAAAGAGAAGACCTCACTCTGAGACATATACTCAGCAAGTCTCTGAATAGCTTAACTTCTGAATGAAGAAACTGAATTATGGCATGTGCAGTTAAGTTTGTCTATCACCAGTACAATTTATAATTTGGAACCAGAGGTAAAGTCTTGGGTTGCAAACTTTTTCTGGATATCTTTGTTTACTGTCAAGTATTTCATTTTTATACCTAGATATCACCTTCACTGGTATATGTAAATTAGTCTATAAGCATATCAATTAGACAATCAATTGCATATTTCTATTGTTAAGGAGCTAAAGAAAAATAAAACATCATCTCACTTCAGAACAACAGGTCTTCTCTGAACATTCACTAGATACAAAAGCTGGGAATAACTTATATGTACTTTAGCTTCATTGAGGAAAATATGAAGCTGCTGGTAGCTTATGTGAAGTACTCATTTTAAGTATCTTTGGATATACGAGATTGTCTAGTGATGTGTGATGGTGCCATGTGTGGGTTAGCAGTCAAATGTTAGGTTAAATGACCCATGGGGAGAGTTGTAGAGAGCTCTTTGCCTCCCAATTGACAAGTGCAGGCTTTTGTAGGCATCTGTGCTTCCCATCTTGGAAGAATGGGAGCTGTGAAACAGAGGAAATGAATCATAGGAGCAAGGTATTTTCTAATCCCTAGAGAGTATAGAAACTGTTACCACTGAACTTTCATTGTTTCTCAAGTTATCGTCTATGATCATTTTTTTCCATGGATTCCGTCAAATAGTCTGCAATAGATTTTCTAATAGATAATCAGATTTTGTGTTTCTTTTGCTTAATCTGGTGAAACAGTTGTTCTTTTAACCCTTCCCCCCAAAGCAACTTTCAAGTTTATATTTCAAGTGTGAAATATTTCTTTTGATTTTGAAGTCTATTGTCTCAACTTGATGCAGTTCAGAGATATCTGAGTTTGTTTCAATTGAGAGAATGCTTCAATCAGATTGTCTGTGGACATGTTAATGGTATATTTTCTTGATTGTTAATAAGAAGGTCTAGTTTACTGTGGGTAGTGCCACCCCTATCCATGGAGTCCTGAGTTACATAAGAAAGCTAGCTGAACAGATGCAAGAAAGCAGGGAGCCAGGGACCAGCATGCCTCCCTGGTCTCTGCTTCAGTTCCTTTCTGAGTATGTGCTCTGACTGCCCTTAATGATGGACTGCAACCTGGAGATGTAAGGCAAAACAAACCCTTTCTTCACCAAATTGTTTTGGTCACATTATCACATCAACAGAAATCAAATTAGGATACCCAGAAATAGAGTGACATCATGAAGATGATGGGATGGATGATAAACATCCTCCCCATGAACACAATGACTCCGAAAAAAAAAACCAACCACATAAATTCACTAAAAATCTAGCAATCTCTTGAGGATGACCACACAGACAACCCAATCTAAGCTGGTAAGAATGTCTAAGACAACAGAACAGATATATGGTGTGAATGTTGAAGGCACTCCCAGCTACATAACAGAAAACAGTCAAAACACTAGGGGTATTACAGCTTAGGAGACCACATATTCAGAGGTCATGAAGGGGATATAATTGAGGAGCATATTTAAAGCTTTTGATCTGTTTCTTTTTAGATGCAAGGGGTATAAAAATACAAAGCCTAGAAGGTATAAAGATTTTGTATACAACTGCTGGAAAAGTGTTGAGGTAAACATCAAAATGTTGAGTAAGTGCCTCTGTCTCAGAAGCATTCAAGGGTAACTATTGGGAAGAAAGCTCTTTGATCTATTTTAACCCATTTCGATTGGCACAAGGCGGATTTCAATTACTATTTATAGGTATAAACCATCACAGAGGCTCACACCTCACTGTTAGAACTAGGCTATGACACTTTCCGTAACCTAACACAGTTATAAACTATTTTTCATATAAATTAGAAACTGTGATAGTGAGAAATTGAGTCCTCCTATATCCACTGTCCCTCACATGAATTTCCAGAACCTGCAGATATCACCAAACTTTATTCCTTTGATCATGCTGTGTTATGTGGTACAGCTGATCTCAGATAGGGAATTATCAGATTGGATGGGATTAATCAATCACGCCAGCCCTTAGAATCACAGAGGTAATCCAGGAAAGCAGATGCCCAGCTCTCAAAAGGCTGAGACAGGGCGATTAGGAGTTCCAAGGCCAGCATAATCCACATAAGGAGACAATGATTAAAATATGAAACAAACAAAAATCAGATACATTAACATAGAGTTTTTATCTGATTAGTACAGAGAGACAATGCAATCTGAAACACGAATGCTTTGGCCACTGCTGGCCTGAAAATCCAGAGGACAGAAACTAATAATAGCAGGGAAATCTAATGCATTGGAAGACATCCCATTGACAGCCAGCAAGGAAACAGGAGTCTCTGTCCTACACCCAGAGGAATTAAAGTCTGCCAGAAAGTCAAATAAACTCAGAAGTGGACTCTTTCCCAACCCTCCTCATTGCAGCTTAACCAAGCTAGGACCTTGATTTCCGCTAGTGGTACAGATCCAGTGGAGTCTGCCTGAACCCCTTAGCAACAGAACCAGGGGAGGTGGGCATTGCTTCAAGTTGTCATGTCTGTGACAAATTTTAAGCAGTAAATTAACATGAGTATATGAACACATTTACAAGTATTTTTGATTACATGTTAGGATGAGTAATAACAGAATTTAGATATGACAAAGGGTTGACAGGAATCAACACCCTCAAAGTTTAGCTCCTGAAGAAGTTCCAGGGATGACTTTTTGAAATACATTTAGGCACTAATCATTTCTAACCCAACAAAAATCAGAACACCAGCTACTGGTTCAGTTTATCTCAGATAGGATCAAAGTTGCCTGTGTGTGATGTGTGTATATGACATATATGCGTGTTAGCATTGATGTATGCACACCTGTAGAAGCTCATATGAAGGTCAGAATAGGGTGTTGGGGATACTTTTTCAGCTGTACTTCCCCTTATTACTGTTGGTACTCACTGACTTGGAAGCTTGCTGTTTCAGCTAGGCTGGCTGGACAGTAAGTTCTAGGGACCTGCCTGACCTCACACCCCAATGCTGAGGTTACAGGTGCATGCAACCTTGTTTGCATTTCTAATTTGAGTCCTTATGCCTTCAGGACAAACCCTGTTGCCCACTGGGCCAACTCTTCAGCCCTAGAAACATTTCATATGCAAGAGTTTAAGTGCCAAATGAGAGCAATTAACATCATTTATAATCAACAACTGGCTGGTTGTATGTGCAATCACAAGGAGTAACTGTGAATTGCAGTAGAATTAAATAGGATAGACAACCCAGCAAGCTAGGCTCAGTAAGGTTGAACCTGAAGACAGTTTAATCCCATCGATTTACCTCTGGAGACATCTCAGAAGAAATGTCCAACATCGATGTTCTCTTTACTTACCAAAACTAAGAAGGAAAAGTACACCTAGCTACAGCAGACTTACTTCATAAAAAGCAAAAAAAAAAAAAAATAAATAAATAACATGGAAGGATATTTCTCAGAAAGAGTAATGTAAATGTGAGAAGGCAAAGAGCTCACATCAGAAAAGACATCATCCTTGATACCAGGAAGGAGAGTCATGCATGCAGGTTGAGAAGCTGATGTGTGCAGTCCCAGGTCCCCTGTGCTGAGACACTAGTGACTTTGCTCACATAGTGAGGGGACTATCACTCTGATGCAAATTATCTAATCTTCAAAGTCTGTCTTCTGCGGTCCCCAGGTTCCACTCAGCTCCTCTCAGCTAACCCCAAGCCATCTTATGTGCACAGAGGCTTTCTGCAAGTCATTTCACAGAGGAATAGATTGATGGGTAGATCAATAGATTATCCTGTGCTACAATTCCACCCTGGAAAAATAGTACTCCTATCATGTACCTGTAATTTAAACCTTTTGTCTCTATTTGTAGAATGAAAGAGTTGTTTTTTGCCTGGGATTTTCTGCTATGAGAAAGGAGGTAGAGAAGTGTGCTGAATTTTGGGAGTGTGTGCAGAGAGAGACCTTCTTGGCTCTTGGTGGACCTGTTAAGGTGCCAGACTTTTAGAGTAAATGGAGGTGAGGGTTTCAAATACACACCCATTGGGCTTTCTGTTAAGACCTCTTAGCTCCACCTGAGAAATGTATTGTGTCAGGACTACACATTGAGGACACTGGAGCTTTCTTCTCCAATGTTTGAGGAAGTTGGACCTTACTGTTTTTCTTTTCTTCTTCTTCTTCTTTTTTTTTTTAACCAACAAATAAATCCTAAAATAAGTTCCCTGAAAAACACTCACGCATTCCTTGCTCTTCCATACTGGTCATTGGCTAGAGTTTAACACATCATTCTGTCTCTATACTTTGAAAATAACATTTCCTAGGTTCCACTGACTATTGAGTGATAATGCAGTCCAGAGAATGAAAAACATAGGCAGAGATGATGACAGAATAAAGAGAAACTCAGCATAAGCCTTAAGACGGAGCCGTGCCATATGTGAACCTTGTAAAATCATCTCTCAACTTTTATGACACACACACACACACACACACACACAAGACAGTGTAGAGCTTGGGAAATGCTCAATGGGAAGAGGTCTTGCTATGTGGCATGGGCACCCCATGTAGATTCTCCAGAGCCCCACAAAAGCAAGCACATAGCGTGTATCTGAATCCCATTGTCTCTAAAGTGAGATAGGCGGTAGGTAGAACCTGGAAGCTTGTGGGACAGCTACCCCGTGTACAGAGTGACACGAACCAAAAAAGTCCTGTCTCAGACAGGTGGAAGGCGACTGCTGACACCCACTGTATCCCCTGACCTCCACAAGTGCACTGTGGCGCATGTACGCACGCATCCACCACCCCATTCCTCCCTATGCACCTGACATGTGACAACACTTTGTGGGTGATTGAGAATAATTTTCCAGAGCTTTAAAGCACTGCATCAGAATTGTAGGATTATGTTCTCTTTATAATATTTCCTACAGCAATGCACATTTTCCACACAACCATCAGGACCCATTCAAAGTCGTAAATATGCCAACAAAATAAAGTGAACCAAGAAATTGTCTCACTTTTTTTCCCAGATAAAATCCATTTGGGAAACTGTTGCTATTTAACAGTAGATCAAATTGTGCTATGACTGACTCCAGGCCTTAGAAAACGCTTTTCTAGCTTTGATAATGAATGCTATCTTTTAGGCAAAGCAAAGGTCTAAATACAGTCCTAACCTGCCTTAATTTTTACCTTTCAAAATGGACTCTAACCAACTGTGTATTTGAAATTCTTCCCCGACCTCTCCTTCATATGTGTGTGTGTGTGTTTGTGTGTGCATATGTGTGTACGTTTGTAAAGGCTTGAAGGTGACACTGAAAATCTTTTCTTTCGAGTCTCCACTCAGTGATGTATTTAGTCTAGCTTGGTCCAGGTAGGTAAGGGAGGAGGCAGTATCTCATCTTGCTGTTGCTCTCTACATGGTGGGATTATAGGCAGCTTCCAGACCTGCTTGGGTTTTACACAAGTTTGCAAAGAACTCTGGACTTTATCCTTGCATGGCAAGTGCTTTCCTCACTAGTATTACTGAATTTAGTTTGAAGAATAAAACAGGAACCAGGAATGGAGTAGAGTAAAAGACTGAATGCTTACTTCATAGTTAGAGCAAAATAAATTATAGAGAAAGCACTTGATGTGTGGGTGAAATAAAAGGAGAAAGGGTGGAGAAAGCTAAGGAGACATAGGTGCTGCCATTCCCACCTCCAGGGCTGCTTCTGTGACCTGGATTTACACTCCAGTGTACCACAGGCCACTAGCTTGCTCAAAACAAATTCTGAAATCATGAACTACAAACCAAGGACAGCATCCAAGGCCATCAACTTCTATTAGATCCTAAAGATACTTAATTGCTTGGTTGCAAAGACTGTGCTGATCTGTGCATGAATGAGTAGCTTAGCTTTGAAGACTAACATTAGCCACTAACTTCATAAATAACGTGAACAGGAAGGCTATAATTGCACACAATATATACAATGTATAAACAATATAGATGCCAGAACATTAGAAGCTCAGTGACATAATTATATCATGGCTTTGTGGGATCTGCTTATTTTGGATAATTTTCCCTGCAACAGAATAGAATGTGTCTCAGTTCTCTTAACACCCAGGATGCTGCTTTTCCCATTGGACTGAGTGTTGCAGATTTTCTGTAGTTGCATTGGACATACAGCATTAATTAGCAAGCTGAAGAGTGCTTTGGTTTTCACTTTTGGCTAGCAGACTCCAGTGAGTCTCTAATTTACACATTTCAGCTCTGCAAACACTTGCCAACCAATATGTTAAGAGTGGCTTTTAATTTGGCAGAGGCTTTGCTTCTATATGTGTTCTGCATATGTGTTCACTGCCACTTGTATTGTTGTACAGCTAAGTCATCACCACAATTATTATTATAGTAATAAATTTTTAATTACAATTATATAGCATTATACTCACATTTACTTTTCATTTCTATAACTGCAGAATGATACTCTTGTTACAGTTAATTAATGTTTCTACAAAGAACTGTTTGGTCAATCCTAGTCTTCTCAAAATGTTAGGTCTTTTGAAATGACTAACCACATTAAAATAATGACAAAGGCTGTAATTGTAACTCAGTGGATTAAGCACTTAGCACACAAGCCTGATGACCTGAGTTCATCCAGAACCCACATTAAGATGGAAGCAGAGGAATAATTCCACAAAGAAGAACTGGCCTCTATATATCTGCCATAGCACACAGACATACACAACACACGTGTACAATACACATACATACACACATGCATGCATGCAAATAAAAACATTAGCAAATTCAGGAAACTATGACCAAATTGTTCTATTCATCAGCTAGTTCAAAATGTTGTCAAAAATGAAGTACATGCCTTTGAACTCTTGATGATCATAGTTACAGATGGATACCTCTTGATCTGTCTATCAGAGATTTACCAAGCTTGTCAGAAATGTCCTTGCCATGTATCAGAGCGTATCTGCTGAGAAGATAGTGTATGTAGAACTGAGACTCAGAGACACTTCTTTGTCTTTACACACCTCTGCACTTTTACAGGAATTTTCAAGACTCTACACCCTGAAACTGGCACTCCATTAGTAAGCTTATAATTTTTATTAACCAAAATTTGGAAGCCACAAGGCTGATTCCCAGCTCTTTAGAAGAAAGGGATGGAAAGAGCAGTGGGAAGAGGGGGCTAAGTTTCCAGTGCACATGACTGCTGCCCCTTGCTGCAGATGGTGAAAACTTAGTCTTTGCTCTCGTGTGGTGCAGTCTTGTCTTTCTAATTTAGGTGCTGAAAACAAAAAGGAGCCATGGAAGCTCTGCCCTAGCACCAGTGTTGCAAGCGGGAACCCAGACCACCCTATGACAAAATGGTTCTCGCAAACTTGGTCATATGTGTATTTTATGTTTTAACTAAGTGTTGAGCTTTTATTGTAAGAGAACACTGAGTTTTAGAAAGGTTAGCATTGATACAGAGAACATAATGAGTTGGTAGGTCACTCGAGAATGCTTTATCTGATAAACAAGTCCTCTCCAGTACACAAAACACAAAATGAATCTATTTGCCATTATCTAGATTTTCCTCAAAATTTATAGCACATTTTGTTTGTAATTACTAGTTCCTCCAGATCTAAATATTTGATATACGAGTGTTATGAGTAATATCTCATTAGCCTCACTACTGCCATTTCCCTTAACAAGTTAAAAAAAATAAAATGCATAGGCTAAGAGATGACTCAGTTGTGAACAACACTTGCTACTCTTTCAGAGGGCTGAAGTTAGTCCCAGTACTCATGCTGGGAATGGGACCTCACAATTAACTGCCTATAACACTAGATCCAGGGACTCTGATGCCCCTTCTGGCCTCTGTGGGCACTTGCATGCATGTGTACACATACGTACATGACATATGTAATAATATATAAACATAAATAAACAATACATCTTTTAAAAAGGAAATCTCCCTTTTCTGTCTTCTTGTCTTTCTTCCTCCTTTCAACCACCTTCCCCATCTTCTCTCCCTTAATTACCCCACAAACTAACAAACAAAAAAATCATAATTTAATGTTATAAAACAAATACCACTATATATGGTTGGTGGTCAAGAAACAAGCAAGGTTGAGATAAGAGATTAAATTTCTAAGTTCAAGTGAAACCTTGGGAGATTTTGGGAGCAAAGCTGTGAATGTCTTGAAAGAGAAAAATGAACAAAAGAAGCAGCCCACATCCTGGGGCCATTCCCCTCAATCCTCGGTGTGAAGAACAGTCAAAAAAGGAAAGAACTGAAGGCAAAGAAATGCCCCAGTGCCCTCTGCCTGGCCAGTGTTCAGAGAGGCACATGTATCTCTCATGGGAAAAGAGAATCTCTGGAGGCCTGGTTAATAGAAGTATATGAAACAAACAAAAAATAGCTTTAAAAAATACATGACACACATATACAACATTCTCTATTAAAGTCATGACTTCTGGGAGTTTTTAATATTTTTAAGTATTCTAGAAGCATTTTCAAAGCATTATAAGTGAGTTTTATTTTCTCTTCCTTAATAATTTTTTCTAATTAGAGTAACTATTACTAGATAAATCTTTGAGTTATTGGTTGTGCTGAATAAAGTTAATTTATTCTCCTTAAAAAAAAACTCCCCTGGGTTTGCTCCAGAAATCATTGTATAGTCATAATATAATGTGGGTTATAGCTCTTACTCTATATTATCCATGGGATTTTTAATACTAAAGTTATTTTTATTCAAAAGAATGATATAAAATGAGTTCATCACAGACAAAGTAATATCTTTTAAAGGGCTTTCTGTTGCATGAAATTATTAATGTGATTGAATTTTTTGTGAGCTGTGGCAGGAGGCTCACTCAGTGAAGTGCTTAATTTGCAAGCACAGGTCCTGAAATTGACCCAAGTGTGAAAAAACCAGCCAGGCACCATGGTGCATACTTAGAATCCTTGCACTGGAGAGACCAGCCATGTGCCATGGTGCATATTTGAAGTCCCAGCATTGGAGAGACCAGCCATGCACCATGATGCATATTTGAAGTCCCAGCATTGGGGAGACCATCTAGATACAGTGTTGCATATTGCAATCCTAACACCAAAGAGACTATCCAGACACCATGGTGCATACTTGCAATTCAAGTGCTGGAGAGACCAGCTTGGTCCCATGGTGCAGGCTTGCAACTCAAGCACTGAAGAGACTAGCCAGGTGTCATGGTTCATGCTTGCAACTCAAGCTCTGGAGAGACCAGCCAGGTGCCATGGTATATACATGCAATCCCAGCATTGGAGAGACCACCCAGGCACCATGGGGCATTCTTGCAATCCAAGCACTGGAGGGACCAGACAGGGTCATCATGCATGCTTTCAATGCCAACAAATGTCAGGCACAATGATGCATACTTGCAATCTCAGTATTGGAGAGAACAGCCAGGTGCTGTGGTGCATACTTGAAATCCTAGCATTGGAGAGACCAGCCAGGCACCGTGGTGCATGCTTGGAATCCCAGCAATGGATAGTCAACAACAACAAATCCCTAGGCTTTGTTAGCCAGTCATCCTAGACAACCTGGCTAGTTCCAGGCCTGTGAGAGATACCTCAGATACAAAAGTTGGACAGCAAAGTCAAAATCAAACATACAAAATGCAAAAATATGCCATTGACAATAGCACAAATGCAAAAATATTATTACTATGTAATACTCGTCTAAGGTGATGCTTTTAATCTGATGCTATCTCATAATATTGAATTTTAATTTGCTTTGTAGAAACAAATGCAAACAGTATTCACATCCCAGTACTGGCTTTTTTTTTCTAAGAATTCTTATATCCTCTTCTCTAATATCATATGAACCATCATCTGTAATGGACATTTACAAGCTAGCATTGGTTTGCACAGTACCCAGCACCAGGCAAATCCTGTGCCCATGTCTAGAGCATTAGGGACTTCAGAGGTCTTGGGCAATCCTGACGGTCTCAGGGTTTTCAGTCCTCAGCTGAGCCCTGGTCTTTCCCAGTGGGTGCCAAGCTCTTGACACTAGGTTAAGAGCATTCAACTCTTTGGACAATAAAGCAGCATGGCCCCTGAGGAATAACTGCACATTCAAGATGATCTACTCTCCACCAGTCAGAACCTCCACAGAGCAGCAGGGGCAGAAGAAACTTGTCTTGGAGAGAGAGCAAATCACTAAAATGTGTCTCCAGGGTAGTTGCCACTGTATATTTGAGAGATAGCACAAACAGGAGGGTATGAAAAACTCCAAGCAGAGCAAATGTTTTATTAAAACTTATTTTAAAATTTTTGTTAAGATAGTGAATGACCTAACTCCCACTTTAAAAAGATTTAAAGTATCATCTATTTATCTCCTTATATGATGCATTATCATATAGTAGCACCCTTTTTTCTTAATCATTTTTTTCTTTCTCCAATCTTGTTTGGTCAGTTTTGAGCTAGTATCATGTATAATGCCTGAGTTTCTATAATTTTAAAGTTGGTCATTGGTTGTTCTCTTATTTGCTCAGTCTATGGACACCAGCAAGTTACTCTGTTTTGTGGAGAAAACAAAAGAAAATAGATTCCTCTTCTGTTTGTGGTTTTTAAGGGTTCTAACTCTGAAAAATCCCTAAACTAAGAGATGTTGGAATAATCTGTATCACATTGAGAGGGTGGCTTTCTGGGTCTCCGTTTCTTTAGGAGTCCCAGACTGTGTAGTTATGACACAGCCACTGGTAAAGGGAACATGACCCCCACCACTCTGTGGGTCCTTCCCAGTATATGGAAATAATAACTTTATGTAACATTTTAATGCATCTGTAAGATTCAAGATTTATTTCAGCACTAATCAGTCTCAGAGAAGTAGAATGTACGAGTGATGTGTAGTCTATTTTCTCAGCAACACCCAAGTCTCTTCCATTCTGAGAAATTAAACCAGCACACACTTCAAATGGTAATTAAAAATTTTATGATAATGGCTATATTTAGTACAGACTGTCATGTGAATTGTAGCGTGTAGTACATTAGTAACCTATCATTGTGTACATGGAAAAAAAACCCAGTTTCTGAATACATTTTATAAATACATAGCTATGATCTAAACAATTGCAAACCACTATGAATGCAGTATGCTGTAATTTTCACCACGAGTATTTTAAATAAAATAAATATTCACTCAAGGAAAGACATTCTGAAAATCAGAATTAGAATTTATATTGGCAATATAGTATGTAAAAATATATTCTTTAAAACATGAATCCTGTTTCATATGTGCATTAAAATGCCCTTTGAAATGATTAAATTTTTGTAAAATTATTCATCTTCACGATACAATTGATATCAAACATTGCAAGCTCATAGCTTTTAGCATAAAAAGTATATTACTATGGAATGAATCTTTTAAAGACAAAACAAAGAGGGAAACACTAATGCTCCCCAAGAACAAAGTCCATTTGCATCAGACAACACACAGTCCTAAAAGAGTAACATATTGTACATGTTTCACCAGCATGTTGAACAAAGTACCAGCAGAAAACACACTGTCTAAACCACACACTCTTCAGTAAAGAACACCTTTCCTCATACTGTAATCCCCTTAAAGACTGATGCCACTTTGGGGTTCTAAGAGCATTTTAAAAAGATGTATAATAACGGACAAAAACCTCTCAAGAGTCCCCAAACCAAATTTCATCACTTTTGGTAATGAATAAACACAACTTGCTTAGGCAACCACCTTTTTTTAATGAAAGAAATAATTTCCCTCTGGAGTTTTAAATTTCAAAGCACGGGACTTGGGATAAATGCATGAAGTGCCAACGAGCAAACAATGCATTTTCTTGCTTATTTAATTTGGCCTTGCTCCCAGGATTTGCATTAGGATTCAAAAGTATCCACCTTTTGTCCCTCAAGTTTCTGATCCTTGATCTCAATATGCTCCTTAAACTAGGCGCTCCCTTCTGAGTTCCCGGCTGCCTTTCTGTTGCTGCATGGGACAGTCTTCAGCGAGGCTACAGAGCCTCACTTGTCAGTATTTTACTAGTAAGAAGCCCACACTTACGGTGAATCCCGCTCTTCAACTTAAAAAACACCAGTGGCAGGCCAGTTCTAGCATTGCTGATCCAGCATCCCTCAGGCGAGGTCCAACCTTTCCCGGGAAGTGTACCCAGGGATTAGTCTGACTTCCCCTAAATTCTCTCCTCTGCACAGTAAGAGCTAATCTTTCCTGTATGAAGCAGGAGATGGTGTTGCTATGACAACAGAGCACATTCTAACAGTGGGACTACTGAGATGAGCCTTCAAAGACTCAGAAGCTTGCACTCAGTCTTCCTCCAGGGCGATGGGTTCCTTCCTTTAGGATTTAATCCCCCAACAAGTTGACTGTGAGCCCAGCGTGTTGATTATCTATGTATTTTGCTACAGGGGGATCAGTGCTGAAGAACACGGATGGATGATCCAGGAGTTATTTAATAAACGTGCCATTCTCAGCTGTATTAAATTTCTAATTGTAACTGGTCCATAAAGCTCTCTTACTCCACTTCAGCTTTCCACATTCTGCTTCACTCCGGTTTTCCCCAAACAACAAAAATACATTAAGAACTGGTGCAGGGGAATCCTTATCTTTTGTGGTAGTGGTTGTATATTATCACCAGTGTGTTAACTTGATGGTTAAGTACATTCACACACACACACACACATACACACACACACACACACACACACACACACACACACACACACACACACACACACACATTTTCTCTCTCCAGGATCAATGTCTGGAGGCTTCAGGTTTCAGAATGGGGGAAGGGAGATGCTAACAAAAGCAAATCGCTGCAGCCATATTTTGCATACATGTATTAGCCAGAGAACAATCAAAGCTAGCACCAGGCATCTAAAAAAATCATTCCAATGTGAGTGCCTACAAAAAAGCCACGAGATCAACTGTCAGGTCATGGAGAGTCTCACTTTATATACTATTTTCAAGCAGATATACTATCTATGATTATAGATTGTAACTAGTTGACCGTGCATTTTAATAGCTCAAAATGTGTACTCTTTGAACACTTATTTCCTTCGAAAGATTACTGTAATTCAGTCGCAGACATCCCTTTCAATGGAAGGAAAGATTCAGGGAAACTTCTTCCTTCTTGGTAGCACGGGTCTACCCTAAAAATCAAGACAGGACTATACCCAGAGTGACACTCTGACACTTTCCTCATGTGCATGCATCTTCATGCAATACCCACGAGTGTTCATGGAGGACTACATACATGCTGGTGTACATGAATGTCCAGATCAGAGGTCAACACTCGCTATTCTCAGTCACTCTCTACCTCCTGTTTTTGAGATAGTGTCACTCGTTGCACTTGGGTCTTACCAATTCAGCTGTTGCAGTGGGCTAGCATGCTCTGCTGACTCCCCAGTACAGGTGGCTGTGCCTAGCTTTTACCTGAGTGCTGAGCGCCTGACCTCAGATTCTTCTCCTTGCATGACTGAGCCACCTCTCCAGTCAGGTCATTTTCCTGTTATCTTCCCATTCCTTAATCGTTTATTTCAGGAATAGTTGCTTTTAATGAACAGTACTGTTATTTCCACCAGGCTTATTTTTGGCTAAACCGAGGATCTACAGCACCTGCCTTCCTCTTGCAGGGCTCCTGCAGAACAGGACTGCAATGTTGCTATTAACCAGAGGTGAAAGGAACCCTAGGGAAGATGATGCCAATGTCCCATTGATCGCTTGGAAAAATAGTTGTTCTTGGCCTCTCACCCTAATGTGTTTGGAATGCCTTAAATATTAGCTAGATTTCAGTACTGAGTTAAAGGTATGTGTTTTCATCTAGTGGCTCACATAAAGTGAGCGTGGCATTTTAAAGCTCTTTTTGATTTGTGCTGTTGGTTTCTATTCCAGTGAAAAGTACGAGTTATATTTGTCTGATGTGTGCCTTGATCTGCTTCCACTTTAGGATGTATGGACTCATCCCCTCCCCCATCGGGACATTCTTTTCTAGGGATTATCTGAAGATTTGGTCTCATAATTCAAAAATTTACAGCACCTGTTTTCATTATGTTTGTTATTATCTAATTAGTAAAAGGATTTTATTAATTTTTTCTCTCATCTTCAGGGAAACTGGATAAATGCCAAAACAAGTAAACAACATATGGCTTGCTTTCAAAACCAACCAACCAGAATCATTTATTTCTAAAGAATATTTTAGCTTTAAAAATGTGTTGAAATAATTTCCTGCATTAATAGTAATGTTTACCATCTGCTACTCCTTTAAGAATGACTACCTAGGGAACAATTGCAGTCGGTATTTCTAGTTCCCTGTCCCCTTAAGAAGAAAATGTTATTTATACAGTTTTTAAGTAAGTCATAATGTGGTACCCCTCACACTTGAGTTTTAAAAATGAGTTATAACCAAGTAAGGACATGCATAAGTCACTCTTAGTCTAAGAAATCTAAGAATGATAATTTTCTATCAGGTATTATTTATATGAACTTCTATTTTCAACATAATAATCACTACATCAAATAAATTACAATATATTTTTACCTTAGAGGAAACAGAGAAAGGGAACTTCATATTCAGAAATGAGTTATAAAGGTCACTACAGTTTCAATTTCAAATGGTTCAAAGACTGTCTACAGAGCAGCAATACTGGGAGATAACAGCAGCAGAAGTCTTTTAAAAGGGTTTGCAGGAATCCAAGCGTCTCCTTCTATCATTGCTTCAGATGGCTATGTGACCAGTAGGAGATGGAGCCCAGTGGGCAGTCCTTAGGTTAATAGTCATGTGCCTGACCTTTAAGGATGGCCGGCCCCCTGCCTGCTTCTCTTATTGCTGTAGCTGGAGATGTGAATATTGGGTCCCTGCCTGTGCTACCAGCATGATGTGCTGCAACCCTTTGCCTTCCCAAAAATGAGAAACCTAACTAATCGTAACATACCTCAGTTTCCTAAAAAATCAAAGCAGGTGAAATAATAACATACCTCAGTATGGGAATTTAAGTTACATTTAACGTAAACATTTTTCTCATGATATCTGGCATATTGTGTAAATAATAGAGATTACATATAATGGAAAATAAAAGAGTTAAATATTCATTTTTGTTTCTGTTCTCTCTCTACCCCTCCCTCTCTTTCCCTCTTTCTTTTGGGTTTTCAAGACAGTGTTTATCCATGTAACAAGCCTGGCTGTCCTGGAACTCACTTTGTAGACCAGGCTGGCCTCGAACTCACAGAGATCTGCATGCTTCTGTCTCTTGCACCACCATACCCAGCCTTGTTTCTGTTCGAATATATAGTCCATAGAAGGGCATACACGCAATATAATTTATGAAAGATTTTGCATGTCATCCATATGATTTTAATATCTAATAGTGAATTAATAATATCTTAGAATTTTAAACATGCCAGAGAAAAATATGAACTTATTTATGTAACATGTAAGTATGGTTTAATAACAGTAATAAATATATAAATAGCATTTCAGTGACTGCAGTCAATTTAAACATGTTTCTGTCATGCATGAACTATACCTTAGGTAGTTGATTAGGCACTTCCTTATAGATAGTATGGTAGGTACTAGGATACATAGCGTTATATCACTGGGCTATAGGGAGTTACAAATAAGGATCATGGGAGCTATGAAGCCGCATGGTTGACCAACAGTCTCAAGGACTCTAAGAAGCCTTCATAGAGGGAATG
>PVIU01022187.1:0-29889 GCA_004026605.1 Ondatra zibethicus | reverse complement strand
CTGGACATGTGACCGTTCTAAGGGTAATGACAAGGCAACACCCAAATACAGGGACTGGACATGTGACCGTTCTAAGGGTAATGACAAGGCAACATCCAAATACAGGGACTGGACATGTGACCGTTCTAAGGATAATGACAAGGCAACACCCAAATACAGGGACTGGACATGAACCGTTCTAAGAGTAATGACAAGGCAACACCCAAATACAGGGACTGGACATGAACCGTTCTAAGGGTAATGACAAGGTAACACCCAAATACAGGGACTGGACATGTGACCGTTCTAAGAGTAATGACAAGGCAACACCCAAATACAGGGACTGGACATGTTACCGTTCTAAGGATAATGACAATGAAAGGAGTAGCTGCACGAAGGATGTACTTCCGTCTATTTTTCTGGACACTAAGAGACACAGGGTAATCAACATTTATAGAACTCTACAGACATGATGCTGCTATGACTCTTAGTTATTTCACACATTCACACGTTCAGCAAGGGTTTATGGTGTGCACGTTAGGTCTTAGTGAAATGTTAGTGAAACACAAGAATCTTGTCTTTGTAAAGCTATTGCCACAGGGAGAGAAAAAAACAACACGTGGGCACTAAGTGAGACAAAATTTTATGTAGGTAAAAATATAAAGAGGCAAAAACGTGCGCGCGTGCATGTTTGTGTGTGCGTGTGAAGTCACGGTATATTTTGTATGTATTTAAGTACATATTGAGAGCAAATGTTGGATGTCTCACTCTATCGCTTCCCACTTGATTCATTTATTTATCTGTTTTCAGGACAGGATCTCTCACAGAACCTGGAGCTCATTCACTCCAATCTATTAGCTTTGCAAGCCCCAGGGATCCCTCTCTGTCCACATCACCAGCATTAGGATAGTACAGCATTAGCATAGTACAGGGCAAGCTGCTGTACTGAGTTTTATGTGGGTACTGGGAATCCAAGTTCCAGTCCTCAAGCTTACGTGACAAGCACCTCACAGGCTAAGCCATTTCTCCTCTGCTGTCCTTTATATAATGTTTATATGTAGAAGGTCCCGCAGCAGAGGCTTGATTCTGAATGAAACCTGGGAGTGGGAGGTGGAGATCTGCAGGTGAATTACTAAAGACGGAGTGAGCAAAAAATTCAGGTGCATGAAGGTGGAATCCTTCAGCAAACTCTCTAACATGAACGAGATGGCCACAGTTGAAGAAGCAGGGCAGAGACTGGAGATGGGCTTAAAACAATCCAGAACTTGGCTTATTTTCTCCCCCGTGCAAAGATTGCTTTGAGTTTGAGTCTGTGTATGAGTGTGAGTCACCAGATGGCCTGGGGCTAACATGAGTTGCGTGTTATCATTGCCATTCTGGCTGCCATGTGATCAGTGATCTGATCAATGAAGCACAGGAAATTAGCTAGTGGGCTGTCAGTGAGACGTGGTGACCAGAACCGGGGTAACAACTCCAGTAGTTAACGGGAGGTGTGAGATTTGAAGTTTGTTGTCTCGTTGGATGTGACATGACTCAACAAGGGAAGGGAATCAGGACAGACTTCTAGCCGTGGGGTGTGAACAGTGCTGATACTTATCAGGATGGTGGAGACACAGAAGAAAAATGTGGGTCGGCATGGCTCAGAGTTCTTTATTATGCTGCGAAGTCAAGCAGCTCACAGGAGAGACTGCGGCTGGGACGGAGAGCTGGTGCTAGTTAAGGCCTTGAGTGAGAGACGAAAACGAAGAGCAGAATCTCAACTTGGAGTCATGTCATACTAATATTCAAAGGTTCGAGTCTCAGCCAAGTAAACATGTAGTGCCTCCAGTTCTGTGGACTGTGTTGTGGAAACATGAAACTGGTCCAGGAAAACAGGATAACGGGCTAAGGAAATAGAGGATTGTGTCAGCCTTGCAAATAAGCAAACTTAGAACCACATTCTCACCAACTTGTATTATATTTTATGTTTTCATCTGATGAGAAATCTGTTTAACAGATTTTTTTCACAGTTACCTAGGAATACAGCTGGGTATTACAAAAGATCGTGATGACCAGGCTTTCAAGAATGCCGGTGAGGTTATACAGAGACACATGCTACTGTAGAACACTCTAAGTGAAAACTTTAGTAAGGGTAGTCACTCATCTAGTAGAAAAATAAAGCATTAGCTGTCTTTTGTTTTGACAATTACACTTTTCCAAGATGTTTCCCTCACCACAGTTGATGGGCAATGCTAATTTTGTTTACAGATCCATTCACCTCTACAAACCAATAGCCTTAGTAGAAATTTGCTCTGTTTTCAGACTAAATTGTTGCTGTGTTCTGTAGCTGGACACTACCCTGTGTGCTACTAACTTGGTGACCAAACAGTTGAGTTTCCCTGTAAAGTACATGCAGAAGGTGGTGGATTCCACATTCAAACACCACGACAGTGAAGTAGGCAATGCCAAGTCTTATTTTATGTGAGGCAACCAGAACAGTGGCACGTTTTGATATGGTTTCCCTTTGCTATTGCCTAACACTTTAAAAATTTTGGCAGCAATGAGCTGCCATATGGATAGGCGATGCTTACTGCTCTACTATGCAAAAATCATGAAATGGATCACAGTGATTTTCTGCCTCTACCGGGGAAGTTCCCTTTGTTCCTTATACCAAAGTGATTGAGAACAATTTCTCGGTAAACTTTTCAGAATGAATTCGTCTGTCAATAAGGCAATCAGATAAAAGGTAAACAGAGTTGAAAAGTATCCAGTCTGATCTTTGGGCAAACAGCGATAGGAAGAAAACAAGGATGCCTCTAAGTTTTGCAGTTTTACAAATATTTTCATCAACATGTCTGTCATCACATAATCAAATATTTTTTATGAAAAAAATGCAGCTTAAAGAAAGTCTACATAAAATGTTTAGGACAGATGTATGCAAATACCAACTGACTTGTAAAAATTGGCAGAGGAAAGTACCCTCAATCAGAGGCTGCCAAATGAATAACACATACACACATATTTATGCACAAATTTGTCCATATATATACATATACATATGTATAATCACATGTATAAGCCATTTACTAAGGTGACTTCTATGAAATATATTAAAATATATGCTATTTGTGAAATAACTAATTAGAAATGGAGTCAATATTTTAAATTCATAAGAACCAGGTTTGTGTTAAGATAAGGTTTCTTAGTTTCTATCTGCTGGGGACTATGAGTCGTGACAATTCTCATTACTGGGTTTTATTTGCTCAAGGCTAAAATACCTTCAGGAACATGGAAAGAAAATAAACTTTATTTTATATCCTGCATTTATACTGAGTAAAATCCTCCTTTCTATAGTTTGAATCCACCAAAACAACCAATCATTTTCTTGCAAAAGGATTTCAAGATACCCAAAATAATTGATTCTGTATCCCAGTAGAGAAGATCCATAGGATGTGCACCTAGACATCTGCAATCTTGGAACTGTTTCTTCTTGGTCCTCAAGGTTTAATTGGCATCCTTTCTACCCTTCCTCAAGTATCCCCACTCCACAATTACTGAGTCAAGCATACTGAAATGAGAGGAAAGAAAATGAAGTCAGCTTGCAAAAGTCAGGGGCCTAGTGCTGGACAATTCTGTATTCTGTCAATTATGTTTTAAATAAACACTGATTGACCAGTAGCCAGGCAGGAAGTATAGGTGGAGCAATGAGAACAGGAGAATTCTGGGAAGGAGGAAGCCCATTCCTCCCCAGTCCTGTCCATACACCAAAGAAGCAGGATGTAACATGCCCCACTGAAAAAGTTACTGAGCCATGTGGCTAACATAAATAAGAATTATGGGTTAACATAAGTTACAAGAGTTAATAAGAAGCCTGAGCTAATGGGCCAATCAGTTTATAACTCATGTAGACCTCTGTGTGATTTTCTTTGGGATTTACCGGCTGTGGGAACTGGACAGGACAGAAACCCCAACAAGCAGGCCTACATGTTACAGGGGCCAGTGAGCTTCCAGAGCCAGTGCATGAGATACTTCACAGTTCTTTCCCTCTAACTGGCCAAAATACATTTACATGCCTTGCAGCCAGCCTCATGCTCATTGATGTTAACCAGGGTTCTTAGAAACTAGAGCAGGCCCTGCCTCTAATCCAGACATCACCACCAACCATGTAACCTGCTAGAACTCCTCAGTAAAATCTGTGCATTTACATCCTGTTGGCTTCAATATTCTCTCTCCTATATATAAGAAATTGAAAAAGAAACAAAAGTTAGGGAAGGGATCTATGACCACTTCCAAACCTGGGTTACATAATTACCTCTGCTCTCAGATATATTTGGCTGCCACTTAATGTCAAGAAAGGAAGGCTGGGAGTGTAAGAATATAGGACAAAGAAAAAAGTAAGGCGGATAGACAAAGTAAGGTAAAACTGAAGGGTTTCATTCCCATTATACCTAGGCTTGGCCATAAATAGACATGTCCAAATCCAGTTAATTAGAGGACAAGGCCAGGAAACAGGTGATTAATTCTCTGGAGTCCTCTTATAGACTTTTCCTGGGTAATAATGGCACTGGGAGCTGCCATCTGTGGGCCCTGCCATGTGCCAGCTACTGGGCTCAGTGTTTTCGTATGTTATCTTGTTAATTCCTTTGGCTTAGGCATCTTTTGGGTATGTTCAAAGGAATAAAAAGACTGCTGGCTATTCCCCAGAGCCTTGCAGTATGGAGCATGGCTTCAGGTGACGATTGTGAGAAATGATTCCTCGCTGACTGCCAAGGGTAAGTTCAGGGAAATGGCTGCGCGTGAGAGAGGCAGGAGAAAGATGGCTAACCCGCGGAACCCCGGGGTGCTTGTCAGTGAACTCTGCCCGACTGAGAGAAGCAAATGCTGCATGCTGATCAAGTCTTTAGCACACACTAAATAATAAACAACTAAATTTACTCTCTCACTTAGAAGGGTCGGTGGACAATGAAAGGCTTTGCAGAGATTCTGAAAAGAAAAAACACTGTAACTGATGATATCAACGTTCCAAACATTCAGTCATCAACTGGCATTTTTGAGAATATACTATTAAAAATTGTATATACATGTTATTAATAAGTTACAGTAGCATGATGCATTTTACCTAAATAGCAGTATATGACATATAAGTCTTGAAACATTTGAAAAAGAGGAAATAAGTAATCGTGCCCTAACAAAAGTTGAACTCTCATTAGTATTCTGTTATTTATGTTACAGATCAATTTCTTTTAAAACTTATTGTAAACTTGGCTTTTAAAAAACATTAAAAAAACATAAAATAAAAATGAATTAACAAATCTGAGAGAACAAAAGCATTAAAAAGAAGGCAAAGGGGGAATTTTCTCCAATATTTGTCAGAGGCCACAAAGTAATATTTAGTTGGAAAGAAAACAAAATTCCATTTTTTTTCAGGAGAGGATCAATATTTTCATAACTTCCTCTTAGGAGCAGTTTGCATTTGTAAACTTTTCTTTTTCCTGATTTATAAATGTCGAAGGAGTAAGGAAGAAATACATCTTGCAAGACTGTGAAGGTTTCTCTCATCCTAAAACTCTGTCACCTGGAGAATACAGACAATCTCACACCACTGAACTCATTGCTGCCAACAGAAAGTGTCTGATGGATTTGGGATGGGGTGTGACTTTGTGTTTCAGGAGCATCTGTCCCCCTTCCACAGCCTGAAATCAGCAGGAATATACTATCTTAAATACTTGAGCAAAAGTCAGTAAAAGATACAGTAGGCAAACATTGTGGCCGGCTCAGCAGTGATTACCAACTCATGCTCCAAATTCACTATAAAATGAAAATCAATATTTCCACAAGTTCCTGCAACATAAAAGATAACCTTCATTGATTTTTCTAGACTTAGGCCTCTCTGATAAAATCTAATATAAATTTTCAACCATGAGGATTTGGATCAGAGCGGGGGTGATAAGTCCCGCACATCTCTTAAGAGGTGGAGAATTTTTTTTTTTAAAGTGCAAGTTCATACTATTTATAATTTGCCCTGTGCAAGTGAAAGTCTTTTCCACCCATGCTATCAGGAATCTCTTCTAATTTTTATTACTGTGAGGCTAAAGCCTGTTCCAGATAATTTGGAAATTTCAGAGGAGCTGTGATAGGGCTGATGGTGCAGCCCTGGCTGACTTGAGAAAGGAGCTAACGGGTAATAGCCTCCATGGCCGCGCTGATTAAATGTTGCCATAGATGAAAGGCTTGCCATCGCCGCAATAAATTAACCAATCACACAAATCCCAAGTCAGTGCTAATCCTTCCTTGATACCCTGATCCTCTGATCAGCTCAAGGAGGTAAAGAAACTGGCTTGCGACGCTTGGTGCTCTAACCCCTGGATTTCATGTACACAAGGAGCTAATGATATCTTGCTGACCAGTTCAATGGGATGAACTTCACTCACAACCCTTAGGGAATGCCACTGCCTTTAAAAAAAAAAGAAAGAAAGAAAGAAAAAAGAAAAACTGAGAAGCAGACCAGCGGTTTCATGTTTTCCCTAGGAAAACAGCAGGCAAACTATACAACAGTTGTTAACGCAAGCAATCACTCAGCCAGGACCAACGTGTGACTTGTTTGGATCCCTTAGGTGTGGATAATGAGTCATAAAAGGACAAGGATCAAACAGGACAGGGAATACTAAAGCAAGACAACTTGAGACCGGGGCATTTCAGGAAAGTCATGTGATCTTTTGTTATTTGTTATTGTATCTTCGGTTCAATTTCGAAGCAGCTCCCCAAAGAGTATTCTAGACTTTGAGCAGATTCACACTTTGGATTTGAGTTCGATTATAATTGCTGTGCTCCCTACCCATGTCGGTGTGATTAGACCCTGATTTCAGAATGGATCCATTTCATCAATTAGCGGAAGGTTGGACCACACATGTGTTTCTCCTGTTAGTCATGTAAGGCCTGAATCGGCAACAGAGTTCCGGAAATTGTGTCTGTGGAGGATGCCTTAGCCAATCTCTCTCTCTCTCTCTCTCTCTCTCTCTCTCTCTCTCTCTCTCTCTCTCTCTCTCTCTCTCTCTCTGTATGTGTGTGTATAGTAATTGGTTGATAGAAGGATAGAAGGGAAAAGGCTCTCGGGTTTTTTTCTAGGGTTTTACATATAAAGAGTTTCTAAAAGGACTTCATTATCTTTCTTGCCCAGTCCTAAGAAACTAAAACTACTTTTTTTTTTTTTTTAATAAGGGAACTGTAAAGCAGGGAGGAAGAGACTTCTAAATAAGCAGCATTTTGGAAATGCAACTAGAACTGTTTTAATAAGAGAATCTGGGCACTGGAGGAAGGCTTTATGAACTCATGTTGAATTATTTTAGTTTTTGAAGGGGAGTGAAAGGCAGAATAGATGGCTTTTCCAAAAGCAACTGTGAAAAATCATCTAGGTATCAGGATATATTGAATCATGCTGCTGAATGTGACACAGAGAAGCTGAGAGACACTAAGGACAATTTGCCAAGTGAATATTCTCAGTCTCAAATGTTCTGGGTGGCACAGATCAAAAGTTATGAATGTTAAAGACATCATTCAGATCAGTTTTCTCTTACAAAACTTTGTGGGATTTCTTGCCAGTCTTTTATTTACATGATAATCAGGTAGTGACCTTCCCAAAGGCGGTCCTTCTTGCTGCTGGACCAGATAGAACAGGCTTGGTGTAAGGGGCGGGTCTCCTGGGAGTTAATTAGTCAGAATGCTAGAAGAACACAGCTTACTCCCTGCAAGGCATTCTGGGCAAAAGTTGCAAAATAACACAGCTATTTCTGACAAAAAAGAGAAGAGAAGAGAAAAGGGGCGAGAGAGAGAGAAAGAGAGAGAGAGAAAGAGAGGGGGGAGTTTGGGGTGGGGACAGAACTCCCCTCCCCACTAAGAACCACAGATGTCTTAACAGTTCAGAGAGGCACTAAAGTAAGTTTTATGCTTTTATGAGGTAGAACAACAGGGCTGGAAAGAAACCTAAATGATGATTCCTTGTAGCATTGAATTCTTTTGAGTTCTCAGCTGATGTCTCACACCTGCAATATCTATTGAGATTTAATATTTATCCCCATTAATAGTCTTATATAATGCAGTTATAGTTCAGCATGCTATTAGGAATTAGATTTGCTATCATTCCCAAAAGAATGACACTATTCATGGGAAAAATTAAATAGGAAACCACTTAAGGCAAGCTGCACAGCATAGAGATTTTCTGACTAACTTAGGAAAAGAAAATTTCAAATGTATTTTATGTGATCCTTTTATTACTAAATTAACATAGGCTGATAGGATCATTATCATTATAATAATATTTATCTGCATTGAATAAGATGAAAAACAAGGAAAGGAAATGGAAACAACCCAAAATGTAAGAAAATAAAATCATTCTCCTCACTGTTCAATCACTAGCCTTCCTTGGTAAGAAGCTTTTGTGCTTTCTTTTCATGAAAACGAGATGCTCAGGGCCTGTCTGAGGAAGTCAGTCACAGGTTAAAGGCTCAGGTCGGCTCTCTCCTCATTAAAACACACACACCATCTTCCAACTTTAAGATACTCAGAACACACCAACCTCATAGCCTTAATTTAGATAGGTGGATTTGCTTCCAGGTTTAATATTTCATTTACCAAAATTATGGGCATTTTTAAGATGATTGAAAATTAGCACAACAAATCAAACAGCCTTTAAAACTGGCCCTGCCTGTTCCTACCATGCCAAAGGATTCTGTTTTGTGATGGTGCGGAATAAAACAAGGTATACAATAAAGTCCTGACACTCACTTTCACCAGTTGTTCAGTCTGTGTTAAGCACCACTCACAGATGCTAGATCACGTCTCTCTCCCATGCTCTCAGTGGAAACGGAAATATTAGTAGGCAAGCGTGAAACATGTGAATAGCCCCTTGTACACGCCAATGATGCTTTGTAGTAGAACTTGATGTGTGTGTGTGTGTGTGTGACTGTAAATGTGTGTTTATGTGTGTACAGTATTGGGGGTTGACCACAGGGCATCATGCATGATAAGCAAGCCCTCTGTGCTAAGTACAATGTTAAATCCCCAGCCCTCTTTGGCTTTCTATTTGAGTACTTTGAGACAGCCATTCACTAGGTTGCCCCAGTTGGCCTTTAACTCAGCAAGTAGCCCAGGCTATCTTCAGCCATCTTCTTGCTTCAGTCTCTGGAGTAGCTGTGATTATAGGTCTGTACAGCCAACCCAAGCTATTCATTAGCGGTGTAATGATAATTACCTATAAGCCCATACTCTGGAGGCCAAGGCTGGAGGATTATGAGTTCAAGACCAGCTTATGCTATAAAGGGAAATATAGTCTCAAAACAAAACAAAGAACCAAAGAAGCAACAACAATAACAAAACCAAAACACCACTTATAGCACTAAATCAATAGCTTCAGTTTTGAAATAAAATTATTTTTAGGACTACATGGATAGCGATTGTGTTTCCCTTGCTTAGTGTCATATGCAGGTGCTTCCCTTTCTCAGCTGAGATTTTTCTTCTCCATCAGTACAGGACATTTTAAAATGAACCATGATTCTTGATAACCTATGAACCAAATATCTTAACTATGAAGATGAGGAGAAAAATCTAGTAACAAATAAAAAGCAAAATTATGACAAAAAACAAAACAAAACAACAACAAAAAAAACCCCAAACAACCACAAAAACACCTCCTTCCTTCTCATGCTTAGCTGGGCAGATAATTGCTGTTGGTTGCTGGCTAGTATCTGGCCAAACTGCTTTTTAATATAGCTCTCAAATCGTTGGGAATAGTCCTTCCACCAAAACCTTCTACTAATCATTTTTCATTTCGGTAACTAAACAGAAGCAGGTTGAGAGAGGAAGGGCTTATTTTGGTTCTTGGTTCTATGGGATGGAGTCCATCGTGGGAGAGCGGAGTAGCATAGCATGCAAAGGAGGCCTGTGGCTATGTTGTTCACATAGTCAAGAAGCAGAAAGAGATGAATCCTCGTCTTCAGCTCATGTCTGTTGTGGGAGCTTTTTTTGTTTCTTTAGCCAATTAGCCTTTAAGATATCAGCCCACTGGGGCATGGTCTATTTTATTTTAAAAAGTGGCGGCAGCCTTCCGGCTTGGCTTTTCTTTTCTTTTCTTTTTCTTTTTTTTTTTTTTTTTTTTGGCTTCTATTTAAACTGCTAGACTCTCTGTTTTTTGTTTGTTACGAGAGGACTATGGTGTAGAACGGTGTTTTGTAAGTTTTTTTCTTCCTATAAATAACCCCTTTTAATCCAAACTGGTGTGGGTTTGTTTGGCGGCTTTATCTGGCACCTCAACGTCTGTTTAAAACATTTTTTATGTACTGATATATATATTGATATATATATTTACCATATTACAGTGTACATTTCTACCTCTGATTAAGATACTTATATATTATTTATGTATTGATATATATATATAGTTACCATATTACAATGTATACTTGTACATTGTTTATATTTGGAGGGTCATTGTCCTCATTTATTTCACAGTTGTTTATTCTCTTAGTCTTTAGTTAGATAGGTATTAAAATTTTAGATCAATAGTCATCTATGTTTGTCATATTTATAGTTAGACTAATCAGGTTCTTTAGATACATAGAGATTATATTCTGTATAAATAATCTTCAACCTCTTTAAAGAACTATAAAAAAAGTCATTTAATCTAAATCTAATTTAATCTAGAGTGCTGTGGTAATGAGTCACAATCGCTCCTGGCAACACCGATCTATTCCCAAAAAATTGTTGAGCACCAACGACACTCCATTTGGAGCTTGTCTTTTTCTTGGCAAAACCGGCCTCTGGACAAAAAACTGCCCATACCTCAACTACTAACAAAATACATAGTATCCAAAATTGGATAAATAAAACTGTCAAATCTTGCCAAGATAGGGTAAAACGATTTTAAAAAATTTCTTACCTTTAAAAATAATCTGTCAGTTATTCTAGACCTTAGCCAAAGTTGGTTACTTCCACACTACAAACATAACTTTGGGTGATTACCCAGGTAGCCAGTTGTCTCTGTGATTTGTTACATATTTTAAAAGTTGTTTGATTGCACTTCCTAATTACTCAGGTAATGTTATTTCCCTTCTCAGATCTTCGATGAAATTAAAGACTAGTTAAATATAGTTACTTTCCTCTCATGACTTGACCAAGTTATTTATTATACAAAACTTAAACTAGTTAAAATAGGATATTTGTTTTTATTGTATAAAATTTTATAGTAGGTATAAAACTCTCTTACTTAAACAAAAGGGGGAGCTGCGGCTGGAGCTCTTTCCACTCCTTCAGCCAATAGCCTTTAAGATACCAGCCCACTGGGGCGTGGTCTATTTCATTTTAAAAAGTGGCGGCAGCCTTCCGGCTTTCTCTCTTGCTTCTGGCTCCCGTTCAAACTGCTAGACTCTCTGTTTCCTGTTTGCTACGAGAGGACTATGGTGTAGGATGGTGTTCTGTAAGTTTTTCCCCTCCAATAAATAACCCCTTTTAATCCAAACTGGTGTGGGATTGTTTTGTGGCTTTAATGTCACAATTCTTTCCTGTATTCATGGAATGTCCCACCTCAAATGATAGTGCCACCCACATTCCAAGTGAATCTTTCCCTTCATTAATTCTCTGTGAACACCTTCTCTTGCAGAAGCTCCCAAGAAGTGGGCCTCGATAAGTAAACCTCTGGGTACAACCTCGAGAAAATGTGGTTCTACGATGCTTCTAAATTCAATCAGTCTGGCAAAACTACCTACCATCATGAACATTACAGTAGGAACCCATGGGGTCCTTCCTTACCTCCTTTATGACCCAAGCTAGACAGGTAGGACACTTCTTCCCTAGATCAAAGCCTTGCACAAACAAAAGACCAGACCCTGTTAAAAGTCATTACTCCCTATGGGTATACTGAATAAGTCAGTACAATTGCTGATATATTGGCATGTTGATATAGAATCCCTGTTATGAAATACCTCTCACCTTCAAATTACATCGATTCTTGTTATTCCCTAAACATGGTACTCTGACCTCTCATTGATCCTGTAATTTCCCTTGTGTTTCCTCAAAACAATTCTCTTATTGAAAAAGTAACCAGAGAATGTTCCCTCACATATTTTATGAGAGATAATTTCTTGTATACAGCTCCATCAAAATCCACTATATAATGTGTCTATATTTACTTATCTAAATCTTTTACCACAGGGAGCCTTTAAGGTTAGAGACTCAGTCATCATCTTTTAGGTGGATTTATGGACATGATAAGGTTTCAGAGTAGCTTTTGATGAGCCAGTGACAGGTGTGATGAATGAATCATCACACCAATCCTGGAGACTCTCATTAGCAAATGGACAACAAAGAGGGAGTAGAGAACATAACATTTGAGGTTTGGAGGTCAAACCTGTTTTCAAATCCATAATTTACACCTTAAATTGTTTAGCCCATTATGAACAGGTTCTAAAAACACAGCTTCCTTGTCTGTAAATGGAAGCATATTAACTCCACAGAGTTATGGAAATAGGAAACAAAACATTGAACCAGGTCTTTTATACTAAAGCATGTAGCTATTTGTGTTAAAGTTTCTAATAACAATACGTTTTAAACAATATGGAGTAAGTCTTCAACTTAGGTATGACATATTCAAAGTAATAAATATTCAAAGTATGCTGAATTTTATATATTACTCTATTGATATCCAATACTAAAGAAAATTACTTCTTATTTTTTAAAATCCTGGATCAGGTTAAAATGTATTGCTTCATTCTTTGGGTATAAAGTCTTCTAACAATTATTGTTGAAATAAGGGCACAATGCTGATCATAATTACAAAGGACACGATGCCACGGGACTTAATCATTGTTTTGACACAAAGCGACATAACTGGAAGACTAGAAACTGCATGGGGAAAAAGATGGGCTGACTAGAAGGAGCAACTCTGCTGTTTTATTTTAAAGATGACTTTAAAGATCTTTCTGCATTCTTTGTCAATGAACAAGAATATCAGAATTCAAAGTTTTGACTACAATAGTCCTGGAGCCCCTGGAGAATATTCGGTGAAATACGAAAGTACTTTCAATACCTAAGAGCCCTGCTGCATTATGGTAAGGTCATACGAGGAGCACTGTTGAGACTCCAGGCCATAACAACTCCATATGGAGCTGAGAGCAGCTAAGTAATAAACTCCCTCCCAATGATGATTTCCTTGTAGACTGGCAGTTGCTCATCTTTCAGTTTCCTTCCTTCCTTCTCTCCTTCCTTCCTTCCCTCCCTCCCTTCCTCCCTCGCTCCCTCCCTCCCTCCTTCCTTCCTTTCTTTCTTTCTCGAAACACCAGGGGTTTTGGCATTGTGATTAAGGTCTACAAATCAGAGAAAACACTGGCTCAACCAACAAAATTGTGTGTGTGTTGTGTGTGTGTGTGACATAGTAATGCAGTCAATTTAAAGTCTACAGTCGGTTACTTCCTTTTTACTCACCCCCTCCCCTTGGAATAGAATACTCGCTGAAGAGAAACTGGCATTAGCTTGTGTGGCAATAAGATGACTCTAAATGAGGCATCTGAGGACAGAAACATTAGAAATTGGGGACAGCTGCGGACAGCAGATTTGGGACACGGGGATCATGTATGTAACAAATCTTTATTAATAACTACATTAAATCCCATATTTTTCATTTATAACTGCTGCATAATTTCCTGTTAACACTTCATGTAAATTCCAGATAAGGTAATAATTTTTTTTCAGAATTCTATTTCTGTTTCATTATATGTTCTATACTCTGCCCCACAGGTCAGTTGCATGATTGAAGTATTATGCCTCATTAAAATTCCACTAGTTAAAACATGGAGACAGAATTTGGGTAATTCTTTTCTCCATTACTAAAATTAACTATTACAGTACATTCCTGAGCTGCTTGAATACCATAATTTATGTATACATATAGAGTCACATCGACATCATTAACAAGTTCTTAAATACACATACATATATAAGAAGCATATGTCAAAAAGACATATGCCGGTCAAGGGGTCTCTATGTCCTAAACAGAAAGCTCTTATCTTTCCTTTGCTCCAGTGGTTGAAAAATCCTTGCCCCACCACCTCCCAGTCCAGTATTTCTAGCTAGCAGCTGCTATCAGAAACCTAAATAACAAAAATATGCAAACTCGCACACTAATTCCCTTTGGAGATAGATCTTGGCTGCAGCCCTGTCATAAATCAGAGAATTTCGATATGAAATGAGGCAAGCAGCTCTAATCATTTCTGCATTTCAAATTGGATCACTGGCTCAATCACTGGGCTTTTTTAAACTGCTTGCCTAAGAGCAAATGTGAGGCAGGAGATAATTCTGAAGACATCTCTTCTTTTGTGGCCGTAGAACTCTTTTAACTGTTTCAAGACTGAAGGCCACATTTCAGTGATAATAGCACAAATCTGGTGGCAGAGATATGGATCCTTCAAGACATCTTCCTCCTCTTTCAACTCACAGAATTCCATCAATATCTGCATATATTATATATATGAATGTATGTGTGTGTGTGTGTGTATGGGTTTGCATGTCGAAAAAAGAAAGTGAGAAAAAAATATGAGAAACATCCGACATATACCCACAGTCTATTTCTCCTTGGAATTTCCTCTTTGACAGAGGGTGTGCTACCATTGCTCCATTTTAATGTTTTTAAACAGGGGAAATGTATTTCAGACCAAATAAAATTGTGCCAATGAGAAGGATGTTGAGTTTTTAAAGATGGTCTGCCCATTTGGCTGTCCTTCAACAGTTGGAATGATAAATAGGAAAGCCCTGTCACTTTCCAAGATGATATTTATTTATTTATTTATTTACATCTTGAATAATCCTAAAACAATGAATCATGGGGTAAGGGCACAAAAGCCGCCCAGGCAATCACCGAGAGCAAAGTATCCTCTTGACCTTATGGTATTTTTGTTTTGAGTGTTCCTTTTTTCCTATCCAAATGATACCAAAGTCTTGTTGCGGGTTTCCTGTGACCACTCCAGTCCTTTGAAATGGAATGTAGCTCTCAGTTCCAAGGGGTTGGGGCGGAAGTTGCAATAAATTAACAAGCAATACCTTAATGTGATGGGATGAATATCGAAGCTTAAGCAGCCAGTGTTTGGAGAACAGAACAGAATGTTGATCAGGCTTTCCTTCACATATTAACAAACTATCTCTTATGCATCTCTTCATATTCTTTTTCAGTTCAATTTTCTTCCTTTTATGCTTGATACTCCAGTATGTCTCTGCTGGGGACTCGTGATACCCAATTCACCATTATTAATTTTGTGGATTGGGAGATGGTTGATGTCATGCTGATACAGGTGTTGGAGGAGTTTAATAACAATACTCATATGTTGGTGGCAATCTAACAAATGACAGCGTTAGTGGGGATTCCATGCACAGCTTCATACATTTTCCTTCCACTTGCCACTGGGAGCCGCATTTTACCATAAACTTTCAGATTCAGTAACATCATTTCTGAAGCATAGCGATATAGATATTAATATACATCATATATATGTTTCAGAATATATATATTAAAAAACTTCAAATAAGACTTATAATATGATAATTTAGGCATCTAGGACATTTCTGACATAGTGGTATAAAACTGTATTAATGTGAAAATTTTAATATAGCTTTAATGACTCAAAGTATTAACCTGCACCAAACATGTTGTTTAAAAGGTATGTTTGTAATATTAACCATGCAATTTTAATGGCTATAGGAATGAAGTTTTATATATTTAAGAAGTAATATTCAATAATAGATTTTTTAAATGAAGGGTATCATAGGTATATGTGCTTAAGTAATTCAATTTATAAAGCAACACTATTTTTTTAATTAGATGTCATTGTTTTTTATGTTGGTATACTTTTCTTTCTATAAAATGATTAATTAAAATATGATTTTATGAGTTCTAAAAATGTTCTATATTTTTAATTTCATGAATACATAAAATGTATTATTTACAACCCAATTTGTGATCTATACAGAGTGAACAAACAAAATCGATACACTCACTCCTACTGTATATTTACATCTCTATTCAGGATATTCAGTGAATATCTTAGCTCTTGTCAGAGCTAAGTCTGAAAACTAAAGCCATGTGAAAGAACAACTGTGGCTGTTAGCCCCTTAACCTATCTGCACACAACTGATGAGTCCTTACAATAATCTTGCTTTATCCCCTAATCCCACCTTACTCTGTTCCCAGGATAGTATTTAGCTACCAACACTCCACCAACACCATGCATGTGCTCTTTCAGCTCAGAGTTGCTTGTTTCTAATATGCAGCATATATGGAGTCCTGTGATCAAGTGTGTGCTAATAAGTAGCAGATTGTACTGCCATTGGTTGTGAGGGTGTATTTGTGTGTCTATATGTGCACATACACATTTTCTCAGATGGTTATATGAAATTCCTATGGTAGTGTTCTAATCTACCGTATCAGCCAGACATTTCTAGGATTGAGTCTTTGAAATTTTTCTAGAAAATACTTCTCTCCAAATGACATCTCCAATTGAACATTGTTGTTTGTACTTGTGCCCTCCAAACCATGTATAGTGGTTATAAGTAAACCAATATACCATATTAAGATTAAATAAGCTTTTCATATATAATGCCTGTGTGGCTTAAAACAGAAATTAAGCCTGGAGTTTGATTATAGGTTGTATGCTATATGATACTCATACTCTGAATATTATTATTATTATCCCTTCCAAGTTTTCTATAGATAATAGAATAAAAAACAAAAATTGTATAGGGCTGGAAGGGATTACTGGGAGGTTCTTAGCTTCAAGGTTCTTGGCCTCTCCACATCTAGGTAGTATAAATGAAAATATGACTCTCCAGGGACAAAAATAGACCTTCACTAACATCATTAAGGATAGTTCTCCAGTAGAACTAAATGTCGTTCTAGCTCAGCAAAACACAGATGCAAGTATAATAAAGAAGTAAGCAGGAGAAAGCTACTCTATACCAAATTCAGAACAGAAAGATGGGCTAGTGCTTGGAGCAAGAGCAACTTACCAGTGGCTACACCACTGAAAAAAGTGGCAAGCCCCTCCTTCACCAACTCAAAACTGTGAATATCCCTTGCAGGGATACAGTCTCCTGTGCTCCAGCATCATCTTTTATCTTGAAAGACTTAATCATGTTCATATCTTGTGCAGACAGCCACAGCTTGCCAATGTCTATATTATGTCTAGCAAACATCTTATGTCTCTTACTTAATTTCTGCCCCCTCGAATTATTAAATTCAGTGAGTGGGCCAGATTATTAAAAAAAAAAACCAGAAAAGTGTCAAGACATTTTCTGGGAAGAAGGGTTTTTATGAGAAAGGGAAATGAGAGATATGTAGATGGAAGTTTCTGTCCCGCCTGGTCCCACAGTGGATCAGTCCCAAAGAAACACACAGAAACCTATATTAATTATAAACTGTTTGGCCTATTAGCTCAGGGTTATTATTAACTATTTCTTACATCTTAAATTAACCCAAAATTCTTGTCTATGTTTAGCCACGTGGCTTGGTATCTTTTCTCAGTGAGTCATTCTCATCTTGCTTTCTCTGAATCTGGCTGGTGACTAGGTCTCTGCCGTTCCTCTTTCCAGAATTGTCTTAGTCTGGTTGCCCCACCTATACTTGCTGCCTGGCTACTGGCCATTCAGTGTTTTATTAAACCAACGAATGACAATCTTTACAGTGTACGAGAGCATTATCCCACAGCAGAAAGGGACAATGGGGGTGAGAATAACTAAAATTCATGGTATAGTTGTATGTATAAATTGGTCAAATGATTTAAAAGTAACAAAACACAAATAAATAGAAAAAGATCAAAACAACAAAAAAAGGTGGATCAACAGACATATATAAGCAGAAGTGTCATGAATGAAAAGGAGTATGAACAGTGGAACAATAGGAAAAAGTTAAGAGAGTGTTTTGGAAATTGTGTTTTGGGGTGAAAACTTTGTATATTATAGTGATATTGTAATTGACTCCTAGATATTCTGCCTGTACTAAATTAATTTTTTACCTTAAACTGTAACTTGAGGGCCTGCATTTATTTAAAACGTAATTGATAGAATATAAAATTGTCCCACACCATTAAGCCAACCCCTCATATTCTTTTACCTTAGGTCTTGTGTGATTCTAGCAGAGCAGTTTTAATTGTAAAAGTTAATTTTTCCTGCATGCAGGTAAAATACAGCTATAAAACACAGGTAGAGTCATGGTAACATTGAAATGTAAGGAAATCATTGTTGAAGGGATTTAAAGTCTAGGTAAATGCCCAAAACAATTGGATACCTTCATTTATTAGCATAACAATTATAACAGTCACTCAAACCATGAGCCAACCACACTGTGTTACACTTTAGTGCAATAAAAGTTTTCTATATAGATGTTGATTGTAAATTAAGAAATGGAGCTGAACACAAGAGTAGAATGCCCTCTGCTAAGTTCAGATTCTGAAAACTACTGGAAGGTTTCCTTGTTGTCATTAGACTTTCGCTCTTCAGTTGACCATTCAAGTTAACTGTTGTGAAACATTTTTATCTTCTAAATGTTTTACAACACAATGAGAATAAATATCCTTCAATCATATTCAACTGTGTGTATATGGACCAGGCTCTCTTCTGCCTTCTGTCTGTGAGCATCTTCTCAACAGGTCAGTGAGGATGGAGCAGAAGCCCACTCATCAGCAGCTGTCCCCTAAACTTGCCCCCCAACTGGCCTGACATACATCCTCACTCTAGGAATTTAGAAAAAGACTATCTTAAAAGCCATCCTGCCTGTGTGGAGGCAGTGTGGTTAATCTTTGACAAAAGAGCGTTCACATGCCAACAAAACAAATACCTAATGGAAGGCCCTACCGTGAAAGAATAAAGGAGGCCATTCAAGCTGCCAATAAGAAAGGCATTTAGAAAAGATTGAAAGTTTGATTCCAGCATCATCACTTCCACTGAGATTGAAGTCCAACCCAAATCACTGCTCTTCCAGACACCCTAAAAACAAGGCTGGAAAAAGCCCCAAGAGACAGCCTAGGTGCCTTGTGTAATGAAGCACTTTCAAAATGAAGTAGGGAGATATTTCAGAACACCTTTTATTTTAACGTGATGGTTACATAAAGCATTCACTTTGAAAATCATTGTGGAAAAAATTACTGAAATCATAAAACTATTTTATACATCATCTATACTCATTTTCTTCTACATTTATCATAAAAAACCACTTTCTTATCCTTACACTGTATCACTTGGCAATTATAAATTTTACCCCAAAAGACACTGAGCTGGCTATCTGGTAAATAAGCAAGTCTCTTCCCTATGCATGTAAGCAGATTAATCCTCAGAACCAATAATATACAATATATTTTAATCCAATTTTTCTGGCTTATATATTTTCAAGACTTTATTTTTAAAATTTAGCCAACATTTCATTTCAATTTTGTTTAACTGCATGTATTGTAACAAAGTCTAGATTTCTAACAATCAAATTTAAAAGTGCATGCATTTAGATTCTATTTTTACAATCTATATTCTCCATCTTCTAATTCAATAATATTCTATGTGGTCATTCTCAAACCATGCAATTTGCTCCCCCAAGACTATATAACCATATCTTTAGACGTGGTTATTTGTCACTATCAGGGGAATGCCAGTGGCATCTAGATAGAGGCATGTAGGGTCTCACCAAACTTCCCACACTGCACCAGGCAGCACTTTCTGAGTGATCTAGTTCAAAGAGCAATATTGCTAAAACTGAAAAGTCCTTTCACATCGATGGCTCATCCTTGGCTTCTGATTTATCATCTATTATTCTGTATGTAGTCTACATGGGAAGTTGGAGACAGACTTTTCTGCAATTCCTGTTTGGGCTACACTTCACCTTCTAGTAGCTTTGTCATGAAAGGAGCAGTCAGTATTTTCACAACATAGCATTTTCTATTGGATTTAAGGCAGAAAAAAAGGAGTTTAAATTTATTCTCATATTGAAGGCATGTGTGATCACTATGATGCTAAAATTAATGTAGTGAAATGTCCACAGCTTTAAACTTACAATGTTTATAATCTTTTTGCTTGTGTCTAAAAACAGTTTTTTTTTTTAAAAATCTTTTCTGCATTGTCATCTTTACTTTTATCTTACATCAATGGCGTTCATCTCTTAGACAGTTAAACATGCTCCATACACTTTGGTCTAATACATGAATTCTTTCTATCAGGTAGTTTAACTCTTCGCTGGATGGGAAAATAGCCAGGACAACAAGTGGAGTTTCCCTATTTTCTTGACTTTTCAGAAAAATACAAATAAGAAAAATGAACCCTCTGGAGACAGCCAGGCAGACAGACACAGAGGCATAGAGAGAGAGACAGAAATAGACATATCTAAAAAACTAGCATGGCCCAAAGCTTAAATAATCTTGGATATTCTATCAAATGCCAACAAAAGATTATGCAAAATCAAGTTACATCCTTTTTTAATATAAATAGGGAATAGTAGGGACGAACATGGTGACAAGAATAGATTATTTCTAGTCTAATTTCTTTGGGCACCTTTAGAAGAAATATATCATTGGTAAATCAAATAAAAATAAAACTGAGGAAATAATCTTTAGTAACATTTGAAGCAAACTAGATTGATGATTTATTTCTTTTTTTAAATCTTTATGTTATGTTGCCTATTTGAGACAGTTTTTTCTGTGTAGCCCTGGCTGTTGAGGAACTTCCTCTGTAGTCCAGGCCTTGAGCTCAGACTCAGCTGCCTCTGACTTAGTATTTCACTCATCTCTTTTCGGACATTCTCTCGTGGCTTCATCCTCATTAGACAGTTCAGCAGTTTCCTGTCTGCGGCCTTTGCACACTCTGTGCCCACTTCCCCATGCCTCTCCCAGTCCCATGGACACGAACACGTGCGCAAACATGCAAGTGCCAGCACACTCTAGCTCCTCCCAACCCAGCACACTCTAGCTCCTCCCAACCCAGCACACTCTAGCTCCTCCCAACCCGGCACACTCTAGCTCCTCCCAACCCGGCACACTCTAGCTCCTCCCAACCCAGCACACTCTAGCTCCTCGCAACTCGGCACACTCTAGCTCCTCCCAACCCATAGCTTAATCTCAGGCTTTGCAGTTTTTCTCAGCACTTGTATTTTAAACAACTAAATTCAGGTCAGGTACTCTTCTAGAATTCCATACCGCCACATTTATCTTGACCGGTTTGAATATCTCTAACTGTTTATTATAGAGAATTTACCAAGTTATCTACACTCTCCACTATACAGTCTCTAAGACAACCATTTCGAGCACTCTGAAACTCTGAAACAACTTCGGTGCATAAGGCCAGGTCTTGGCAGTTCTTTACTTAATAGTAAATGATTTGTAAATTCACAAAGAGTTGAATGAAAAGAAAATACATAAACAGGCACCAAGAGTCCATCTTATGAGAGCACACATAATGTGAACTTACTCTAAAAGCATACTAACTCAAGGTTGAAGGGATTTGGAGTTCTTAGGTCTTAGAGATGACAGTAGAAAGAGCCGAGTCCTAGAACCAATCAGGTTCAAAGGAAACACACACACCCTACACCATCAAACTAAAGGTTTACATCACTATTATTCACTGTAGCTGTTTTGTCTTTCCTGTTTGGAGAAACATTGTGTTTATAGTGCTTAGTTTGTAATTTAAAGAAATACAAAAGTAAATTATATTTCAGATTATAGGGCCATTGATACAAACCAGTTGGTCATTTAGGAGGGTTTTGCAGAGTTAAGTGCTGTCTTTCTGGATCAGCTCCCAGTGATTCCCAGTGGAAATTATGGGTGATTCTGTTTACTTAATGATGCTTTTCCTTTCCAAAAGGGGCCATTTGCTTCAACTTAAAGTTAAGGACAAAGAGCATAGTCCCCAGGGTTTTTAGAGACATGTGTCCCTTATCACAAACACTGCCCTACCTTGAAAGACAGAAACATAGAGTCCAAATCAGAGCTCTATTATCTCAAGTGGTGTTTGCATTTAACTGTTCATCCCTACTCAGGGTGAGATACAGACGCTGTCAGATAGGGGTATTTTTCAAGAAATTGTCCAGACCAGTTTCTATTGGAGAGGTCTCTATTGGAGAGGTCTTGGATGATAAGGGTTACTAATATTTGCCAAGTTGGATTTTTTGTAAAATTCCTTAATTTTCTGTTGTTAATCTATCAAACACAAACACTTGAAGATATGTCTCATTCTGCAAGAAGAAGCATCTTGTTGGGCTGTGATATACTATGAAGTACAGGGGTAGGAGAAATGGGTTTACTTAGCTCTTTCAAGTCATGCTAATTGGTGATTTTGGCATTACAAAATTATACAAAAGACTGACTTTCCCAGTCACGTTTTCCTTGGCCAATCTAAACCCAGATTTGTGAGGAAGAAGAAATATACTTTCTGAAACATATTTTTTTTTACTTTTGTTAAAATACCTGAGATAAAATATAATCTGTTAGAAATAATTTTAGAGCATTTAGGAAAACAATAAAGTTTAAAATGTTAATACTGTACTTCCCAAGTTAATTTTAAAGAAATTTCAACTGGGGAATTATAGATTTTTATTTAGAGTATTCACTGAGATGGAAGTATAATTTAGAATTTCTCGATATTTGAAAGTATTACCCTTCTGCAATTATAAGACAAATATATATATATAATGTGAGATTAAGCCTCAACTTAGGCTCTTGAAAAAAGTATACCCCTTCACCAAAGAAAAAGGGAAGAAAAATAAAATCATGCTATTTTACCCAATTTGAAAATACTTTTAAAACATGTTTCATTTGCTAGCTTCTCAAAGCTGTTTTAGCAACAGAAAATAATCTTTTCCTACAGCTGTATGAACACAGAAATTACATGTCATAATGTCTTTACTACCGTGGATGTAGAGAGTGGTGAAAACAGCGCAGGCAGGATGAGAATTCTGACTGTAGGTCCAGACTTTAGTGTAAATTTAGTCTCTCACTCCAGAGTCTTGTCTTCAAGCAGGCTCCATGCTGGTGTCTCTTTTCTCCAGCCACTGACCAGTTCCTTCCCGTTGAAGTTCATCTTCCTTGTTCTGCCCCCACTAGCACCTCCAGCCCCCTTTGCTGCGCCTATCATAACACTCAGGAAAAGGACCTTTGGGACTCAATAACCAATAAAATAAAATAATTCCCTTTACTGGTCTGGCTGAAGGAAGAGGGTGCGTGTCAAAGGGCTGTGATACAGACTGCAGGAACCTACACAGTCCAAAGAAGATTTCCCTTAATGATTGCCTGAAACTTGCTGCTTGGATGCTGCCTGATGTTTTCTGAAAAGGGTTATAGAAATTATTTTTTTAAATAAAGCTTGTTAGTTGCATTTGGATCTATGGGTCAATGACTTCCACAGATATGAATTCAAATGACCATGGATTAAAATGAAGGAAAAAATCCTCTGTAGTGAACATACATGCATCCTTTTAATTGTCAAATTCTAAAACCAAAACAATCATGATTACTGACGTAGCACTTACACTGTATCACTAAACCAGTCATCTACACATAACCCAGTCATCTACACATCACTAAAATTGTATAGTTGGATGTGCATGTATTATATACAAGATTATTTTATTATATACAGATAATGAGTACCTACAAGCCTTCATACACTTGGAGGATCTTTATTCATTTCCACCCAAGTATTGAAGGCTGATGATCTAAGCAAGTGACAGATATAACCAAATATATGATGAAATAATAAGCATATCTCATGAGACCGGAGAAGTTGGGGAAACGTCAGAAACAGACTGGAAGTTAAGTTCCCCATGAAAATAGGGAACTTGGGATTTATTTAGGTCAGAGGTTTCACATCAATGGTTTCTCATTTTAATTTTCCTACCTGATGCTTGATTCAACACAAATTTGAAGAACACCCGTCAGATCTCTGCAAGGATTATGCCTACCAGAATTCCATAAATTAAGTTTGGCAGATGTTAGTTAACTAGGGAGAAAGGACAACTATTCAGCTATAGTATTTGTAGCTCTGGAAACATAGAAAGGCACACAAAATATTGAAAGCCATTGCACCAGGAACCTCATCTTTTTGCTGCATCCATAGTGTGTATTATATAAGGATTTTCAACACTGGCACAATTGGTGTTTTGGTTCAGACTGTTCTCTGTGTACCAAGATGCCTTGGAACATTCATTAGTCATTCTAACCTCCAATGCTAATAACATTACTTATTGTCTTCTGTCCCTCTCTCTAGTCTCTCTTGCCACAGGTGTGACAGCCAAGTTGTTTCCAGACATTGTGAAATATCCTTTGGGAGATAAAATTGCCCTATATTGCAAACCACTGAATTGTTTATATTTTGATAATGAAGAACTATGAGCTATGAAGATGGTCTTTTGTTTGAAAACCATGGTTTTCTTTCAATGGGTAGGATGCCCATCTGAAACTTAATGTTTACAGGTAGCTAGATTCATACAGTTACCCTTTCCATGACCTGATCCTATATTTTCTTTTAAATGTAAATCCCTAGGAAGAAGCCTTGAGCAGATGAAGTTGCACAACCTCCTGCAACAGATGGTCCCACATCAGCCCACACATCGCACACCAACTTTGCCATTAAGCAAAAACAGACACATTTTCAAATATTGATTCCAACTAATGCTTGATCCTAACAGCCGTGATCTTATCATGGCCCTGCTATAATAGAAGGAGTGTCAGAGCTAAACAGAGTGGGCTGGGATAAGATCACAATCTTCCTCACAATGATGCGATGGTATCACAGAATGAGGATTGTACTCGAAGTAATTATCATTAATAGATGCCAGCTCTGAAAAGGGCAGACACGATGGGGTCTAAACAAAATTGAGGGAGATAAAACAAGGTTGGTAAGGATCATAGTTTAAGGTACCACGTGTTCTTGATATGCTCTCTCAAAGTTTTAACTTTTGGCTTTTAAGTGAAAAAGGAAGTTCTAAATTGTATCAGTACAATAAAAATGGGAAGAGGAAAACACTCCTTTATTAAGGAGATAGCTGTGGGTCACTTGTCTTTTTGTCCATTGCTTCCATATAGTGTATTTCTATTCTTCAACATAAATAGTGTTTAGGTAAGTTCCAAAGAAGTTAGCTGTGTTTGTTAACCCTTTGTCAGGCATAAACATATTAGTCACATCACGAGAAAGAAGAAAGATCTTCTTAAAAGCTTCCTATATTCTCACAATATTTTGTAATTTATCTTAATGCAGAAATGACCCAAAGGGGTTTTTCCAGCTTTTAAATTTCAGATAGATGCTTTGCACCAAATCTTAGCCTTATGCCCTATGTATCCCAAAGCTCTCAAGTGAAGTATCATGCAATCTACCAAAAAAAAAAAACACAAAAAACGGGTGCCTTTTTAAACTTTATGGTAAATAGACATTATGTCATTAACACATTTCATCTTGTAGAAAGTATGTTATGTGAAACCACCACTGCTTACTGATGTTTTTACTCTTGCACCATTGCTGAAACAAATGCATGCCAAATGATACCAGTGAACTCAGACCAAATCATTGACAGAATACAAATGCTTTTGCTAAAAAACCATTCTGCGTTGAGTTGGCAACTACTCATTCTTCTTTTGTAAACCAACCTGCTTTACTTATCACCATTATGTTAACCAAGAGCGTGAAAGAATTACTTAGTAAGTGCTAGCAAAGAAAGACATGCATATGACTATTACTAGAACTGTTGTTACTCTTACTCGCTCTGTCCTGACTTTTTGAAGGAGGGAAAAAAACCCAACAATATCTTAGTTGCTTCTCTTCTTAAATGAGTGGTTAATTCTAGTTCCTGAAATCCTGATAACCACCAAGAACAAATGCATTACTGAAACCAGTGGTACATATAGGGCCCTAAATGCTATGAGCTATTAATGCAGCAAAGAAAAAGAGAACTCACCGCCCTTGTATCTTGCCATAAATTAATACAGTCACTGACTTTCACCTTATCAAACTCACCCTACCACTGATCTCAAATATGATAGGAAATAAAGTCAGTTGGAGTTAAGTCTACCATACTTACCTATGATAAATATGTTTCCAATTTTGTTTCCCCAAGTGGATTCACAAGTCAGAGGTGGGAGACCTACTCTGAAACAGAGTATCCGCTTATCATGTATAACACCCTGGGCTCCATTCTCAGCAACATAAATAAATAATGTATCCACTCCTAAAACTATTTTCTCAGCAAATAATTTCTTTAAATAATTGGTGAAATTTCACAATGACTTAAGGTGAATGTATTCCTTCACTGTTGGGTTTTCATTTTAGACCTTCTGTACAACTTTCCTTTCATAATACATTATATACAGGGATAGACTATAAATGTGACTTTATACTAATAAGCTAGTATGTCAGCATAGGCTAATGGTCGCTGTTATTAGCATACATACTCATATTTCTTGACACGTTCTCCTGTTTACTTTGACCAAAGAGCACAAGATATAAGGAGTCATATAACTTAGATACCAATCTTTTAAAGAGTTATTAAAGATGAGTACTGAGTGACTTCTGGGACTCAAGAACCATTGTACATTTCTGCAAGTCCAACTGGTGAGTCAGAAGGATTCAGGTACAGTTTTGAACTTCCGTGGGAGTTAGCCAATGTCTTGGTGCAGGAAAGACGGAAATACTGAGCAAGCTGCATTTGAATGTTCCTAGCAAATGTAACAACACATCCAGCTCACTTTCTTTCCAGTTTCAATTTTGCAACAATGGATTAAACAAAGAAAGGAAACAACTATCTGTAAAGAAAATCATCGGTTTGTGGAATAGTACATGGAAAAACTGATTTTTTGTTCTTTCATGTACTAAGGGGATTTGCGCAAAGAGAAAGCAAATGCCACAGAGACTCTTCAGGCTGAGTCTGTTGCCAAAGGCTCATCGCTATTCTTCATCTCTGTAACACACACCCACGATACGCTCTTTCTCTTCAGCCTGCTAATCAGGGCAGTGGTACCCGACAGTGGATGATTGACTAGAGAAATCAAGATTGAACTTATTCCCTGAGGCACATTGTACCTTAGATCAAAGAATGCACATGTGGCATCCTGAAAACGAAACTCCACTGCTTTCACCTCTCAACTCTCTGGCACAGAAACCGAAGACAATAATCCCCATAAATCGGCAACCCTGTCTCTAAAGAGGGAGCAAAAACCAAAAAGAAGAAATTTAGGGATCTGGGTTGACTCACTTTATTTTTTCAGCTTAAGGCTACTTTTTTACTTTCTAACTCAATTTTCTACTTTCCAATTGCAGTTGCAAATTAAGACCACCCTAGTTGAATGTGAAATGCTAACAGCCAAGACAACCTCTTTGAAAAACAATAGAATTTGATCTACAAATTTTACTGGATCTCGAAAGCAATGCAGTCTCTCCTGAGAAGGTGACAGAAATACAAGTGAAAAGAGGGGGATTTTAAAAATCACGGTAAGTTGTACTTACAGCTCCATTCAAAATACCCTTTGTCTTCAGCTCTTTCAGATGTCATACATTTTATGCAATACATAGTTAATTTAAAAAAAGTCTCAAAGAGTAGCCACCCATTTAAAAAATTAGAGCACTCAGAATAGCAACAAACTTGATCCTGATTTTGGATCCGATTTTAATGGAATAACAATGAGCATGATAAGTTTCATTGGAAGCTATGAAATGTTAGTAAGAAGAATGGAGTCATGAGGTGCTTCTCTTTACCAGTTTGCTAGTGTATCTGATCTCATTTAACATACATTTTTTCCTATTAAAGCATTACAAAGGTACTCAAGCTCCAAGCCAAGCGACTCTGGCAGGCAGTTCTTTCACAGGGCAATTTGCCTTATTCCCATGTTGCATGGTAAAAGCTGGAGGTAGGGCTGGGGAGCTGGCTCAGTGGATAAGAGCATTGTTTGCTCTTCCAGAGGCCCTGAGTTCATTTCCCAGCAAACACATGGTGACTCACGACCATCTGTAATGAGATCTGCTGCCCTTCTGAGGAAGAGACCTGGTCAGGTGCCCTCATCAACTTAGACCACGAAACCCAATATGGACAAGTTCAACAGGATGCTATATACAGGCTGCCCATGCATGCTTCAGCATTGTCAGGGCATGAATTTCAAATTTCAAAGTTTTGTGGGAGAAGGACCACTCCATTGTCAACACAGCATTAACACTGCTTGCTTCTCTTGTGAAGTTGCCATTGAACCTAATACCTTCCCATTGCAGGTTCAATGGTTTGGGATTGTCATTATTTAATTATATCATCTCTATGTGGGCCACATGGCTTATGCTGATAAGGAGATGAGCCACATCTGCAAAGTAGAAGTAAATTACTTAGAAACTTTTAAGTGTCCTATGCATTATGAATATTCTGTATTGTCTGATGCTAAAAGAGAAAATCAGCTCAGATTACCATGCATTTAAAGAAAAGCTGTGGTAAAAACAATATGGTAAAATGAGGTAGAAAGAATATGAGATTGTAGTAATTGATTAGTTAAATTTTACTTGGCTCCCTTGTTTCCCTGATATCAGGGGATAAAGAAAACTCTGAGAACTATTGGAAAAAGCCAACTAACTCAGTAGATGGCCTGATGCACTTCCATTAAGGTCCTCAGCATGTAAGGGCACACAGCCATATGAGAGTAATTATTGATTTGTGCTCTATCACTTGACTGATAGGTCAGATTTGCCACAGATCCGATGCCTTCTCTATAACTCTAACATGGCTACAAAACCACTTTATTTTATTAATCTGGTGATTAAGAAGAAAGATGAAACTTTGAAGGTTGTTGAAGAATACTCCTTTATACTGTGTGAAGGTGTGTCACTGTGATTGGGTTAATAAAGAGCTGACTGGACAGTAGCTAGGCAGGAAGACATTAGGCAGGATGTCTGGAGACAGAGAGGACTTGAAGAGGAAGGAAGGTATGGTCATGAGCCAGACATGGAGAAAGAAGCACAAGCAATAATGAAAGATGAGGTAATGTGTCACGTGACAAAATGTAGATTAAAAAATTTGAGTTCCACCTGCCTCTGCCTCCCAAGTGCTGGGATTAAAGGCCTGTGCAACCACCACCCTGGCTTCTGTCTGTGAGTGGCCAGCCTAGTCTACAAGAGCTAGTTCAAGGACAGGCTCCAAAGTTACAGAAAAACCCTGTCTCGAATAAACCAAAAAATAAAATAATAAATACATAAATACATTTAAAAAATGAGTTAATCTAAGTTATAAGAGCTAGTGAGACAAGCCTAAGCTAAGGTCAAGCTTTCACACTTAATAATATAATAAGTCTCTGATTTTTGTTTTGTTTTGTTTTTGGGGGTGGTGAAGCTGGCAGTGCAAAGAAAATCCATCTACAAATGGTATCTAACATGGGGGCGTGAATATCCAAACATAGGGCCTAAAAAACTAAGAAAAGTTTTAGACAAGGAGCTTTCTAGTTCTGCAGTCTCTCAGGTGGGTTGATGCTCAACATACAGAGGGGTAACTAGCAGCCACTACCTATGGGGTGGAGCCAGTCACCAGCACCAGTCACGTGTGACTGACAAGGCAGTTTAAGATTTGTCTTGGGCAGTCAGAAAATGCTGCAGGTGCTCAGTAAAGAAAGATCCAGAGGGGGAAAAACATCTAAACAAGTTACAGTGTGTTTAAAACCTGTGTGTAGGCTTAAAAAAGAACATAGGTATAGGCAATCATAGAAAAGTTATAAATATACCATAATCATCTTTCTGGGTTTGGGTTACCTCACTCAGGATAGCGTTTTCTATTTCCATCCATTTGCATGCAAACTTCAAGATGTCCTTGTTTTTTACCGCTGAGTAGTATTCTAATGAGTATATAATCCACACTTTCTTGATCCATTCTTCCATTGAGGGGCACCTAGGTTGTTTCCAGGTTCTGGCTATTAC
>PVIU01022186.1:0-29914 GCA_004026605.1 Ondatra zibethicus | reverse complement strand
GGAGTGTGTGCATGCAGGTGTGGGGGGTGCAGGAGTGTGTTCATGCGAAGGCCAGAGGAGGCCCTTGGGTGGTGTCTTCAACTACTCTTGACCTTATTCCCTTGAGACAGAGTCCCTTGTGGGACCTGAAGACTACCCTTTGGATTGGCTGGCTTGTGGACTCCCAGGAGTCCACCTAGTTCTGTGTCCCCCACATTCCTAAGGCAGGTCTCAGCCTCAGCATCTTCATCCATAAAGCGAAGGAGCCAAAACAGTTGTCAGTGAGATCCCCCCCTCCCCAGGCATGAATTTTGCATTGACAATCCGTTGTGGAACAGGCTAAAATAATGGTTCTTTTGTCATTCTCTTGGGGCTGTTGCTCTCGCTGGGAATCTCGGAGACAGATGCAGGCATCACATGAAACGAGCCACAGCAAGGTCTAACTGAATAATGGCTATGTTTGGAGGTCCCTGCTTCGTTAAAGAGTAAGATAATGGTCTCTCAGGATGTTTTGTTTTGAGGAACAAGCGTGTCGATCGTTGTGTATGGGAGGATAGAAAAGTGCAAGACGGGATGCATTTTCAAATCTGTAAATACTCCAGAGCACTTTTGCTTCGCTTGCTCACAGTGCCAAGTCCTTGGTCGGGCGGAGTCTGCAGGGTAGAAGCTGCGAGGTGTGACTCTTGGGGTCAAAACAGTTTGCCTGCTAAGCCGGCACCAGGACGGCGGAGCCTTCTCGGGGAGGGCCGGGCCGGGGCCAGGCTGCAGGAGGTCACCTGCGGAGCCGGCGCCGAGCTGCAGCACCCGGCGGGCCGCGCCTGCTCCCACGCGGACGGAGATCAGGTGATGTCGCAGCCCAGGTGGCTCCGGGGAGGTGGGGCAGGAGAGTGAAGCGGCCAGCTCACTTAGCTTTCGTACCCGGTGATGGTGATCTGGTGATCTAGATCCCGCTGGGGAGGTGGCGCCGCGTGGATAGCGTGCCGGGGACCGGCGTGCGAGCGGTGGCCCAGCCCTTTGGATCTCTCTGGCTGTGTCTGGGACTCAGCGCTGGGTGGAGTAGCCCCTGGCGGTGCCAACGCGGAGGGCGTGCTCGGTAGCCGCCGCTTCCCTTGCTTCCACCTGCAGGATACCACCCGGTGAGGGCCGCGAACTCGGGAGTAGAGCGGGGAGGGCGGGCTTCGGGAGGAGGAGCCGGGAGCACGGCCGAAGGACGCCCGCCCTCCGGGAGCGGCCACTAACTTGACCCAGCTGGCGTTAGCGAGACAGCGGAGTTGCTGTCCCTGCAGCCCCGCCACGCTGCGCCCTTTCATGCTGCGGCTCCCGCCCTGACGCCAGCCCCTTCCCGGATCAGCTCCTGGCCAGGGAGCCCAGGCTGCGGCCAGGGGCATGAGGCTCGCCGAGCACCCAAGCCGAGGCCGTGCAGACCAGAGATGGCTGCACAGCTACGCCGCCCCTGTGTAGGGTAAGTGAACATCTGGGAGGTGGGTGACCTGCTCGGTTGCTGTGACCTTTTGACTTTCCAAGCCAGGAAAGCTGGAGTTGCGGGAGTTAATTGTATGTAACATTTCACAGCTGTCCTGAATACAGCCTCACGACCCAGGTCCTTAATTGAGCCGCTAGCTCCGCCCTCCCGATCTTGTTCCCAGCCCTCAAAGTATTTCATTGTGAGATGCAGATTCCCTTCCCACCTGAAGAGTGAATGAAGGGTTTCAGGTAAAGGCCGCTACATGCGCACGCCAGCCTGTCAGGCACATGACGAGCGGAGTATTGATGCCTGTACTCTTGGAAGCCGTGGGAGGCTGAATCTTGAGGGGAAATCATGCAAACGAGAAGTGAAAGAGTATACCTTTGGGATCCTCAGCCGTCAGAGAAAGCTCTCCCAGAAGCAGGGAGTTTCTGTCTCCGGTCTGACCCCTCCCCGTTCTTTATTGGAGGTAATATCACATTGTAAACTAGTGAATAGCCACACAAACTGCTGCATCTATATATGAGATGGAGATTTGGGGGTAAAATCTCAGGGAATTTAAGAGTCTACTTCTACTGTGGCAACATCAGCAGGCAGAGAATCTGGTTTTCCTTCGAATGAGGTTGTTTATGGTTCCTGAGATAGCTCTCGTGCACATATAGATGGAGAATAATGTTATTTAAGCAGAATGGTTCTGGAAAAAGTGTAACTTCAGATTTTACCCTTTTCTTCTTTCTAATAACTTTAGTCTAGTGGTCCACTCTCCCTGTCAATTTCAATAGACTGTCCACACCTCACTTCTGGCAGATGCCAGGTTTTGATTGGCCACCTCAGTGATAGAAAACTCCCTGTGTTTGGAGGTAACATCCTGTTGTGTCAGCAAGGCCCTGCTGACAAGGGCTTCTTGGGACCTGTGTCTCCTCAGTCCTACCCTAGCCAAGAACGTTCCAACTTCTGAAATTACATGCAAGAATTCTTCTTTTTGCAAAGGAAATCTAAAACTTCCATCTGGAGTCCATCCCACTCACCCTCCCCCCCCCCAAAAAAAAAACAGAAAGAAAGGAGAAAAGAGAAATGAAAGGCTTGAAGCCACAGTTGCGTCTGTTTGGCTGGCTGCTGTGAGGAGGGAATTGTTAACTCACGCGGTATATATAGGTGCTCAGAAGCCACGACAGGCTTGTCTTTAATGAATAACCAAAATTGATTAAACAGCAGTTTTATTGTGAACAGTCAGAACACGACTTTCTACCATAAAGTAAATACTCCGACTTGACCAAAACACCACAGATGTCCTTTATTTGATGTCAGGTAGACTTTATTAATCTTTAAATTGTGCAGCTTAGTGTCTCGTAAGTGGAACACTTTCTCTTTTGGTTTCTATCTCTTTAAACCTCTAACTTCCACTTTAACAGATACATTTCAACTTTGATTCTGATAGTCATTGTGTTAATTCTTCACATTTGAGAAAGCCCAGCACGGGTCCTTTTGTGCCGAAGGTTGCACAGTTAGGAGCCCAAGGCGTGGTAGAAATGCTGCACCGTGAGGAGCCTGGGCCATGCTAGAAATGGCTCTGGAGGTTTGAACTTTGAAGCCTGGTACGTACTCTTTTACAGATCGTAAAATGAGGTTAATGTCATCCACTTTCAGGGCGATTGCTGAACTTCAAAGAACTGAAAAAGTCAGAACAGTGGCTGCCAATCTAGTTGGTCCCTATAGAAAGTAGTGAGTCAGGGGAGTTCGGCACTCAAATTGTTCTAGTTTGTTGTTCTTTTCTCTAAGGATTTCAGGAAAGGCAAGTTTAATCAAGGGCCTTGCAGGGGAAACAGCCTCCCGGTTTGACTCCGGGGTAACCAGCCAGCTTCCTACTTATAGAAATACAGACCTCTGCCCCACCCCAGCCTTGCCTGCTCATGCCTTTAATTTCACTGGAGATTTATGTCAAACTGGTCTATAGGGCTTGGGAATTCTAATTCATTTTCTCCGTATTTAGTATTAGACATTAACGTTGGGATCAAGTTGTGCGAGTAGTTTCTTGAGACCTTCCCACAGGTTTTCGGGGGATTCCCAGACAGTCATGCGTTCGTGGCTCCAGGTTCTCTTGGCTGTTAGAGTCTGAGTGATCAGAACGGAAAGTCATGGGCCGTTCACCGCTTCAGCTTGTCCTGTGGTTCTCTCCCATCCTTGCCAGCTTGAGGCTCATAAGGCAGAAGAGAGCCGCTTTCCTTCTCTAATTAATTAATGCACCATCTGTCTTGGGATTCTAGGATTCTGCTAACTAGGGCCCATGTTCCATAGCAAATGCACAATGAAGAATATGCACCAGATTGGAGGTATCAGAATGTTGGTAAGTTCCGAGTTTTGGCAATAGTAAATAACTCCAGATCGCTTGTGGTATGGAAAACACTATATTTTAAGTATTCATTTCTTAAAATGAAGAGTAGAGAAATCACACATTTTTTCAAAGAGCCATGAATTTAGATGGCAGAGACACAGGGATGCCACAGAGTCCTGTGGAGTAGAGGTGTGTCTTCTGTGGGGGCATCATCATCAGAACATTGTAAATATTGGCCCGGGTCCGCCTCTCCAACTTTGTAGCAGCCTTTGTATATGAACAGTCTGAACAAAGTGAATAGCATCAAATCCACTGCGTATGCCCAGCGTCTAACACATTGAAGACACACAGGTTTCTGGAGAGTGGTCACACTTTAGAAACATCCTTCCTCACACGCTTTGGGGAAACATTCTGTGTCAAAAAAAAAAAAGGGAAAGAAAAAAAATGACTGTTCCCCGTGAGGAATGTTCTCACCAGGAGAGAACACTTACGAACTCAATAGTCTGGACACCAGGACATGAGAATTTTAGAGGCTCGGGGGAATTCTGGGAAGTCTGTAGAAAGGAGACGGGGCTTCCCCATCCTTGAAGACAGTCTTTGGTGTAAGTAGGGAAGTGGGGAGAGGGTGCGGGGTGCAGATAAGGAGGAGTGGGGGTGTTTCAAGTTCAGGAAGGGCCAGACGCCAGAGATGGACATGGATGCTGAAAACAGGTCAGCGCTGAGGAGGAGGAGGTGCCCTTGCATGAGTAGGAAGTCTGGAGCTTTTAAATGTGTTTCTGTGAGCCCGCCCTCCCCATGGACCACTGTCCCATCAGCCACAGGCAGCAGATGTGAAAACTCCTTAGCAAAGATGTACAGAAAAAAGTGAAGAGTACTGCATCATGAAAGAATCCGTAAAGTAGAAATAGAAAACTTTTCCCAGTTCTTGGTCTCTGATCTAGCATCCAAGTGCATTTGAACTCTGAGTTCTCTTGTGTCTCCGCAGAAGACCCATGCTGCTTCTCAATGCTCAGAATTAGATACACTGTTGCCTGGAAGTTAATTTAGTGCTCAGCACTTAATTCCCTCTTGCTATTTGTGCTCCCTACTTGTTCTGATGGATCTGAATTGGTTTCACTGTGTAACATTATGCCTAAATTGAATGTAGAGGGAAGGAAAAAAACTCTTTCCCTGTCCTATGTACTAGTCAGGGACTAGTGCTTTGAGATTCCAGCTGCTAAAAGGCACGGTGGTTTAACATGAACTTAATCACGTGAATATGCAACATGTGCTACCACGTGCCTTGAGAATTGGGTCTGAGGTTCTAGATTATTCTTTCTTAACTAATTGGCAAGAAGCTGTGTCTCACTTGCTCCAGGACATATTTATAGTACTGGAGGAACTAAGACGGGCTCAGAGTTCAGTTATGTGGCCCTCATCAGGGAGTGGCCAGGTGAAGCCTGCAAGGGCCACGGGAGACAATCGGCTTGGACCACGTGACACGTGAGAGAGGCTTTCACAGGCAAAGAAAGGCGCTCGTCACAGTTCTAACTTCCGGCTCCCGAATGACAGCTGACAACCTTGTATTATACGTCTTTTCATAACTACAGTCTTAAGACATAACTCACTTAAAATAATCTGATGTTCCTAGGTTGAGGAACTCCAGAGAAAAAGGGAAGGAGAGCGACACAGAGCCGCTCTGGTCCCAGGCGGTTCCAGATCCTTCACGCAGAGGATCCCCACCTGGTTTTTACCATGTCAGTGGCGGCGCCTCGTTTGTTGGCACATAAAACCAAACCACCTGGTTTCCAAGGACCTGGCTTGCAGAATCTCAAACGGCATCCTTGCACTTAGCAATGCTATTTTCTCTGCCTAACACTGAGAACCCGTCCCCAGGCATGAACGCATAGGAGCTGTCTCACTCAGACAGCTGTTGGTGGCGCACGCTGTACATGTCCCTTGAGCCAGATGTTCTGTTGGTGACCTTCAGACACGTCAGGATTGTATTTATGCAAGTTCTAGCTTTTGCTTTTTTGGCGAAGAGGAACATTAAGTGGAGTCTGTTTGTTTGACCATGTCATTGAATCCTCCTGTAAATTTATATTCCAAGTGAGTGATTCTCAGTGTTCCCAGAACAAAGACCCCCAGTTTTTAGACTCAGTTTTCATGGATCCTTACAAAAAAAGATTGTGGAATTGTTAGATAAATTTTTAGAGGACAAATAATGACAAATACGCTGTTACAAATTCAGTGACATTTTTAAAAAAATAGCTTAGGTATTTTGCATGCCTCCGTGGGGAGTGTAGTGTGTACGTGCGTGTGTAAAATGTGCCAGAGAAAGACATTGGTTCTCTTCTCCAGTCACTTTCCATCTTACTTTTTGAGACATGTTCTCACTGAGTCTGGAGCTCACGGGTTCAACTAGACTGGCCAGCAAATCCTAAGACTTATCCTGTCTCTGCAACCCCAGTGCCAGGATTCTGGATGCATCTTCATGTCTCCTCTCTCCTCTATTAAGTACATGATATTGGGAACTGAACTCGGGTCCTTGTGGTTGCATGGCAAGCGCTTTACTGAGCCATCTCCATCGTTCCTTCAAGTATGTTTTTTAATGAATTAGCATTTTTGTTAAGTATATTTACATTGAAACTGATACCACATAAGGTGTGTGTGTGTGTGTGTGTGTGTGTGTAAGCTTGCATTAATTCAAGGTGAAGCCCATTTAAAAGCCACAAGGTGAAGCAGATAGCTTCACAGAACCCTGTGAAAGGTTTAGAATGCGATGTAAAATGAGCCAACCATAAACCCAATCTAGAATTTAAGGCAAGCTTTTAGCTGTTCTCTGCCTGACAGATTTGAGTTGTGGTTTTGTTTTGTTTTTGGTTTATTATTATTATTATTATTATTATTATTATTATTATTATTATTATTATTATTATTGAGACAGGGTTTCTTGGTGCAACTGTCCTCACTGTTCTGGAACTTGCTTTGTAGACCAGGCTGGCCTCGAACTCACAGAGATTCGGCTAACTCTGCCACCCAGGTACTGGGATTAAAGGCGTGCGCCACCACTCCCGGCTGAGTTGTTTTCTTTATTATTATTTTTTAGATAGCTTTTATTTATGTGTAGTCTGTGACAGTTTCAAACACTGGACTCTACTTTGTCTTCTGAGCAGTGGACTTTTCGGCACCTGTCACTATGCTTGGTTTTATTAGGTCATTTTAAACAGCACTGGTTGCTTTGGTTTATTGATTTATGCCCTTTTCTGTATCATTTATGTCCTTCTTATTTGGGATTAATTTTTCCTTTTTAGCTTAAGGTAAAATTGGATGACCAATTTAAGCTTTGTTTTTGCTACAAGGATTCAAGTCTATATAATTTATTTTATATTTAAAGATTCATTTCAGGATTTTAATATGTTGTAGCATTTATTGAGCTGGAAATATATTTAATTCCTTTACAATCTCCTCTCCATCCCACAGGTAAATTAACAATGATTCGTTTCCAAATACGTGGGACTTTTCTGGATATTTTATTGTTTTAAAAAATTTAATGCCAGGGCAACTGGGATATATATTCTGTAGAATGTCAAGCCTTGACATCTGTTCGACTCTCCTATGAGAGAGTCCCTGGTGGACCCTGGTGGATGTCCCATAAGCACATGACACGTATGCCCTCATTTCTGAGTCTCTGTTCAGTGATGGCTGACTTAGGCTGGACCATGCTTAAAACATAGATTCATTTTGTCTCTGGATAATCCATTCCTGCTAAGCAATATAAATCTCCCAGCTGTGTTGTGGCTTATTTCTCCTTTAGTTCTGCCAAGTTATGGTTCTTCATGTATTTTCGAATTATCAGTCACATACATATTTATATTTAAATTGCACCTCTTACAGACAGAATATAGTTAGTATTTCTAAAAGACATTTCAGGATGAGTTCTGGGTTCACAGCATAATTGAGCAGGAGGTACAGAGTCCTCAGACATCCTGACTGCATTCCCTCAGCTTCCCAGACTCTCAGCACCCCATGGAATGACACCGTGTTTCACAAGCTGCAACTATTTTGCTACGCCATGACCACCTAAGGTCCACCCTTTATATTAGGGTTCACTCTTGGTTTTATATAGTTCATGGGTTTTAACGTGTTTAATACCCAGCATTATAGCAACATAATGAAATACTTTCACTGCCTCCAGTATCGTCTGTTCACCTGCCCCTCCTACCCACCTCCATCATCCTGCACCCCTGTCTTTCACTGTCTCCGTAGCTTTGTCTTTTCTAAAATGTCATAGAGCCGGAGTGACATAGCATCAGACGGGCTGAATAACTCATTTCCATCTAGTGCTGAACACTATCCCGTTATCTAGATGTACCACAATGTATCCATCCAGCAACTGAGGGCTGACTGGTTGTTCCTAAGTCTTAGCAGTTACGCAAAGGACACTGGAGTGTAGACTTCTGTGTGGGCCTTCATTTTCACTTGGGTGGCTGCCAACATTGATGGATCGTGGAGAAAGAGTGTGTTCAGTGGGTAAGAAGGCGCTAATCTGTCTCCAACGTGACTACATCACCCCGTGTTCTCACCTCTAATGCGCAGGAACCTGGTCCACACTCAGCTCCGTTTGGGGGTTTGGACTGTTCACTACGCTATTGGGTTATACTGTATCTGAGCGCTGGTCTAACCTGTAATTCCCTAATGCCATATGATGATTTTCTTAACTGCTTAGTCGCCTTCCGAGTCTTCCACAGTGAGGGGGAAGTCTGCATGTTTTGATCAAATCCTTCAGTTTTATTGAGTTTTTGGAGTTCTTTGTACATTTAGATTTTAGGTTTCTTTTTTTTTTTACTTTTTATTTATTTATATTTTATGTATGAGTTCTCTGTATGCACACCTGCATTCCAGAAGAGGGCTCCAGATCCTATTCTAGATGGTTGTGAGCCACCATGTGGTGCTGGGAATTGAACTCAGGACCTTAACTGCTGAGCCATCCCTCCAGCCCAGGGCTTATAGCTCTTATCAAAGCTGTTACAGTGTTTTCTTCACACCAGTGCCTGGTCTTCTCATTTTATTTAAGTCATATATAGGCTTTTTTGTTGTTGGTTGTTCGTTTGGTGTGCGTGTTTGTGGGTGCTGTGCTATAGATGTGTTAGGTTTTAAACCCACAAACTATTGTGAGTTCATCTTATTTTCTTTGCAAGTGTACAGTCACTTCTCAGACCACTTGCTGAAGACTGCTCTCTCCGCTTTCTGCCTGGACCCAAAATCAGTTGGCAGTATTTGCTTAATTTGTATTTCATTTGTCTACTATTTTTATTTATCTACCTATTTTTATTTATTTGGAGAGCACTAATTTCTCGTTTGTGAGTGGTTCTCAGTTGGAGAGAGCTTCAGGGTTAGGGGCTGGGGCTTGTGTCCACTTCTCTCAGCGCTGGGATCCTGTCTGATACTGACCTGGGCAGGCCCTGTGCTTGCTGCCATAGTCTCCGTGAGTTCATCCGTGCAGCAGTCAGTCACGCTGTGTTCAGAAGGCCTTGTTACCTTGGATTTTATCTTCTGACTAACTTAATAATTTGTTTGTAATTAGGGATTTTACTCTATTTTCTTCTGAGTGGTTTTTCTATGGAAGGTGGTCATCTGTCTTCTCTTTGTGTTTTAACTGTCCTTTTGAATTTGTGCTTCTAGAGGTTGAACTGCTCATACATTAGTCAAGGCTACCCTGGAGGCCCAGGCCCGGCCATGTTCATTTGTAGCGTTTTTTGTTTGTTTGTTTGTTTGTTTTGAGACAGGGTTTCTCTGTAGCTTTGGAGCCTGTCCTGGAACTAGCTCTTGTAGACCAGGCTGGCCTTGAACTCACAGAGATCCATCCGCCTGCCTTTTTTTCATCTTTTTCTTCAGTGCTTCCCTTTCCTGTCTTCTCAGTTTAAGGCATGCAATTAATTCTTCACAGCTTGGATACTGAATGATATTGAATTCTTTTCTTCATGGCTGCTTTGTTTTGATTTTTAAATTTTCCCCTCTCATTTTCAATGGATTGCTTATTTCAGATATTATACCTCCTTGTTCTTGGATTTGTATTTTCTTTTAATCATACATGTCAATTTTGCCAACGAGATTCTGATTAATTTTTATGATCATATTTTTCCTTCATGTCCTTGAGTATATTTATTTGAAAGTTTGAGTAAGTTCTATTAAATTCTGTTAACTATTGAACACTGGGTAACATGGGGGTCTAGCAGTATGCTGGCTAGTTTTACGTCAACTTGACACAAGCTAAAGACATCTTCGAGGAAGGAACCTCAGCTGAGAAAATGCCTCTATAAGATCTGGTTGTAGGTAATTCCATAGGGCATTTTCTTAATTAGTGATCCATGGAGGAGGGCCCATCTGTTGTGGGTGTTTCCATCCCTGGGCTGGTAGTCCTGGATCTATAAGAAAGCAGACTGAGCAAGCCATGAGGAGCAAGCCAGTAAGCAGCGCCCTCCATGGCCTCTGCATCAGCTCCTGCCTCCGGGTTTCTGACCTGTGTGAGCCCCTGTCCTTATCTCTATGGTGGACTACAGCGTGAAAGTGTGAGCTAAATCAACCCTTTCCTTCCCAAGTTGCTGTTTTGATCATGGCGTTTCATCACAGCAATAGAAACCCTAACTAGCACAAGTAACCATCTCTTTTCTTGACTGTAGGTCATTTTCTCATTTCTCTACGTGACTTGTAGTCTTTTTTTTTTTTGTTACTGGATGTTGTGTGTTAACATTTTGAATACAGTCTGGATTGTGTCATCTTTGTTTAAATGACGATTTTATGCTTAAAGTGAGACTACTTCTGTTTTGCCCATCCGCATGCCTGGCTGCCTCTTTTTAGAAGTGAAGTCTTCCTGGAATATGACTTTCTCATTTATGTATTGCCTGTGGCTGTTTCTGTGCTACGAGTATATTAGCGGGTACTTGAGTCATATGCTGTGTGTGTATTTGGCTGTTCAGACTGCTTCAACCAAATACCATAGACTGTTTACAAACAACAGAAACACACTTCTGATGGTTGTGTGCTAGAAAGTCCAGTTCAGCCCAGACAGCAGCAGATTTAGAGTCTGGAATCAAAGGTGCTGCATCCTCCTATGCTACAGGGTTTTGTAAGTTGATTTTGTATCCATCATTTTGCTGAAATTGTTCTTTCTAGAAGTTCTCCAGAAGACTATATAGGGCCTCTTTTGCATAATATATCATCTGCAAATAGGGACAATTTGACTCCTTTTCCTATTTGTATCCCTTGCTATACTGTCCCAGCTAGTACTTTAAGCACTGGATTGAAGTGGAATGGACAACCATGTCTTCTTGATTTTAATGGGATTGGGCATTCCTCTATTTAGGATAATGTTGGTGTGGGTTTGTCATATGTATCCTTTATTGTGCTGAGGTATATTTTCTCCAGTCCTGTTCTCTCTAGGATTTTTTATCATGAAAGTATGTTGGATTTTTCTCTAAGATTTGTTTTTCCTGTGTCTATTGAGATTATATGATGTTAAGCCCACTTATATGATTTATTATATTTATTGACTTATGCATATTCAACCATTCCTGCATCTCTGGGATAAAGTCAACTTTGCTCCTTTTTGTGTGTGTGTGTTCCTGTTTCACTACCTATATTTGAGTAATATGGGTTTCATAGATGGTGTTTCACAGTGTTCCTTATGTTTTTCTTTTTCTTCCTTAACTATTGGCTGGGCTGGAGAGATGGCTCAGAGGTTAAGAGCACTGACTGCTCTTCCAAAGGTCCTGAGTTCAATTCCCAGTAACCACATGGTGGCTCACAACCATCTGTAATGAGATCTGGTGCCCTTTTCTGACATGCAGGCAGAACACTGTATACATAATAAATAAATCTTTAAAAAATTTTAACTATTGGTTGAAGATATTTGAAAGTCAAAGTTGAATAGATATATGCTTTTAATTCATTTAGGCTGGGCTTCTTTTGGTCAGAGGTTTATTATTATTATTCTATTTATTATTACTGTTTCAGCCATTTGTTATGTTCAGGTTGTTGATCTCTTGGTATAACTTTGGTGTTTCTATGCACATAGAATTCACGTTTCTTTTAGATTTTCCAACTTGATGGAGTGCTGATTTTATAAGTATTCCCTTATAATATTCTGAATGTTTTTAGTGTCTGCTGTGAATGTCTCATCGTTCATTTCCATTAATTTGGAGCCTCTCTCTCTCTTTTAGTTAGCTGGGCCAAGAGTGTGTCATTCTTGTTTATTGGTTATTCTCTAACCAGCTCTTAGATTCATTGATCCTTTATATTATTTTTTATTTCATTAATTTCTACTTTGGTTTTTATTTCCTGCTATCTACTGAATCTGGGCTTGTCTTCTGTTTTTCTAAATTCTTGGAGTTGCATCATTAAGTCATTTATTTGTGCTCCTTCTGGTTTTGTTTTGAATGTAGGCATATAGCGCTATAAAGGGTACTTGAAGAACTTTAAAAAATGTGTCCCAAAGGTATTATTGTGTTTTCATTTAGTTCCATAAACTTTTAAAAATTTATCTTGATTTCTGGTTTTGGCCAGCTCATTGTCCACTAATGAGTTGTTTAATCTCCATGAGTTTTACGCTTAATAGAAATTTGTTTGCAATCATTTTAAGTTTTATTGCATAATGGCTGAAAAGGGCACTTGGAATTTTTTTTTTGCCTGAATTTAAGATTTTTTTTGCATCCTAGGATGTGGTCTGTTTTAGAGATGCTTTCATAGGCTGCTGAATAGAATGTATATTCTTTGGTGTTTGGGTGGAATATTCTGCTATTACGTCCATTTGATCTAAAATGTCTAAGGTTTCCTCTATTCTTTTCCCAGATGAGTTATCTACTGGAGAAAGTGCATTATTGAAATTACCTACTAGTATTGGGCTGGTATTAACCTATCTTTAATTTCAGAAGTATGCTTTTTTACGAAGTTGGGTGCACCAGAGTTTGCTCCATGTATGTTTAGTATTGTAATGTTATCTTGGCTAACTGTTGCCCTGATCAGGAATGAAGTGCCCTCCTTTTTCTTTTGTTTAGCTTTAGTTTGAAGTTGAATTTTGTCAGCAATGTTAGATGGCAACTCCTGTCTCCTTTGGTCCCATTTGCTTGGAGTACTCTTTCCATCCTTTCGATTTAAAGCGGTGCCTACAGCCAAGTCTCCTGTCGATAACAGGAAGATGATTTTGTTTTAGTCCACTCACCTAGCCTATGTCTTTTGATTGGAGAATTGAGTCCATACATTTTTAAAGTTATTATTCAAAGGTGTGTATACTGAAGTAATTTTGTTGACTTTTTTTGCTGTTTTAGTTGTGTTTTGCATTTCATTAATTATAGCTTATTTTTTTTAAAAGAGTCTCTTGGGCATGTATAGTCCTCGTTTCATTCTGAAGTACTGCTTCCAATATTCTATAAGATCATTTTGGTAGACATGAAGTTTAATTTTTTTTCTCCTACCATTTTTGTTAAGTAGTTTTCCTGGATACAGTGGTTAAGGCTGCCATCATGTCTCTTAGAACTTTAGAAAGCACTCCTGCAAGCTCCTCTGGCTTACAAAGTTTCCACTGAGAAATCGGCCGTTACTTTGGTGAATTTGCCTTTATATGTGACATGTGTTTTGATATGTGACATGTGTTTTTATATGTGACATGTGTTTTTTATCTTGCAGCTTTCAACACTCCTTCTGTATGCATAATTAGAGTTTTAAGTGTGGTCGCTCATGAGTAGCTTCTTTTCTGGTCTTGTCTCTTTGGTGTTCTGCATACTTCTTGTATCTATGAGGGTTGTCTTTCCTCAGTTTGAGGAAGTCTATTTTTATATTCTTAAGATCTGGTCTATGCCATTGACTTGGGATTCTTCTTTCTCATCTATGCCTTTAATTAGAAGATGCGGTCTTATCTTGGCATCCCACAGTTCCTGCATGTTCTTTTCCTGTGTTTAATTTTTTTTCATATTATTTGCTTGTGTGGTCTAATTCCTTTATCTTCAATATTCTACCTTCCATTTAAACCATTCTACGTGTATGACCTTCCTCTGAGTTTTTCTAACTGGGATACTGCATTTTCCAATTCTATCTTTATTTCAGTTTGACTCTCCTCAATGTTTCTGTCTCTTTATTGAATTTGCTTTTCAAATTCTCGATTGCCTTCGTCATTTCATTCAGCCTTATTTTTTGTGGGGTTTGTTTGGGGGGCATCACACTACACATTTTTTCTCTTTATGTTCTAAGTTCACTGAGCTGTTTTTGTCTTCTTTAAGCTCCTTGAACTCTTTGATGAAGTCTATGGCTGTTCTTCTAAGATCTGTGTCCTGAGCCTCAGCAAGGTGATTCTTACTGGAGAACATTTCTAAATGATCACTTTTAGAGGAGACGGTTTTGTTCTTTCATATTTTGTTTGCCGACAAGGCTTGTGCATGTGGACATTTTTCTTGTTGGTTGTATGTTTGATGCAGATAATGCAGATGGGGAAGCACACTGGCTGTGTGTTCTGTCCCAGGTCTGGAGGTTGGAAGGCTCTGGGAAGGGCTCCTCAGTCCAAGCTGGAGCACTGGATGTGGGACTGGGCTCTATCCATAGATTGAGGTGAATGCAGGTGGTTTGTGGAGTCACTAGGCTAGACTAGAGGCCAGAGTGTGCAGGCCAGGCTAGACCTGGAAGGTAGCTTTAGGGTGGGGAAATAGGATAAGGTCTAGATGAGAGAGGTTGCTGAGCAGGTGTGTCCTGGCCCAAACCTGGAGCTTGGGAGAGTGTAGATGGGGTTCCTCAGAATGGGCCAAAGCATTGGGTATGGGCCCAGAGGAGTGGTGTTGAGTGCAGGAGGCATAGAGATAAGAGAGCAGACTTTACCAGGCAAGGTCAGAGTGCAAGGTGCTTTGCCATGGCTGGAAATGGAAGGCTGGTAGAGAATGGGGCCACCAGATAAACCTACTTCTGTCCCTTTACTTATGACAGAGTGCTCTAATCATTTCCATGTTAACTTTGTCCAGTGACAATATAATTTCTCAGTCCAAAATAGATTCTGTGGTAAGTAATTGCATGCTCTGTGTTAGAGATTTGTTAGCTAAGGTAGACCCAGTTTCAATGAGCTCAGCAGAGCAAACAAGACACTCAACACATTCTACACCCCCTTTGAAAAAGCTCTCTAAAACCTGGAACATTAAGCATGAAATACAAAACAAATTTAAAAGCAGAAGCCTGAAGTTCCTCTTTGTCCCCCTTTTCTTTTTTTATATCTTAGTTTTTAAAATTATTTTTATTGAACTACATATTCCCCCCCCCTTTTATCCTTACTTAGTGCTAGGGATTGTGAGTATATTAATAGAAAAACCACATATTTAAAGAAAAACATAAAGCAGTAAGTTCAAAAAGGTTAATTTTTCTAGACTTCTTTAAGTACAAACTGTTAAAAGTGAGTTGACATATAGTAGCTTTTACTTTCTAGGGACCAGAGGTCTCAAAACTAACAACTTTCATTTTATGACATTTTAGTGTTCCTTTTAAAATCTAATCAGGTACTGTGGCCAGGAATTGTTAGCTTCATCTGTGCTCTCAAGTGGCTGCATCTCCCTAATATAGTCATATAAACCCTAAAGTCCCATCTTAAGACAATTCATTCAATGACAGCACCCACTTAAGACGCAAAGGCATGCCACAGAGTATAGCCTACTCACCGTTTAAACACCAACAGGAGTAGGATGAGAATAATCTGGTATAAGAAACCTTTATTTTAAAATAACTTCATAGGATGTACTTCATTCAGAAGAAAAAAAAAACCAGGTGGTTCCTGGATGTCTGTGTTGCCCACTGCACACACAGATATGAAGACCATCATTCTCTTCTCACCCTTAAGTTGTAAAAATCTGGCCAGGGAACAAAGTCAGACCTGAACAGCAGCCTCAGATGTGTGGGCTCGCGGGGCTGGTGGGTGGCGGGAGTACACGTCGCTTTATTCTTCCTAATAGTAAGGATGAGAGATCAGTAAACACTTCCTGCCAAGGACCTGTGGGTACCATCAGTCCTAACTATCCAGTGTCACCATGGTTAGCAAGACCCAACCATACACCATACATAAACGAAGGAGCCAAATCCTGGAAACTTTCTTCGTAGACAATGTTGTGTTGGTTTGGTTTGGTTTTGGAAGCAGCAGAGGCTGCCACAGCCTGCACAGCTTTGCGTGTGCGGCCATGGGGGATGAAGAAATGGCAGACAAACACAGAGAAAAGCTGGGGAAAGGCGGGGTACTTACAGTGCACACTGCTAACATCTGTACTCCAACTAGGGGAAGGCTTTGCTGTTTCCCTGAGCCTGGAGCACCGGGTCCCTAGAGAGCAATGTTCATGACATGAATGCTCTTTCCTACAGGGGGACATCTGCTGCCAAAGGGGGCACTGTCAAATAAGATGCTGAATAAAAGGACACAGATTTCAAATGGTTAAAGGATTGACTTTAAAACTGCCTAATTACATGCTGTGGGACACCCCCACCCATGGGGGCAGCAGGGGGAGGGTGGGAAGAGACAACAGAAACAGAAAACACAAAAGGAGGGTGACTTGGGAGGGATTTGGTGGTTTGATGGTATGACTAAGGAGTAAGAGGGTCATAGGGTGACTATGGTCAAAGTACATTATGTATATGTGAAATTGTGAAAGAAAAATAAAATAAAAAAAATGTGGGTGGAATTCAGTCCAAGAACTATCACTTGTTAGTGTAAAATTTTACTCCAATTACTTTTATATGATTTTCAAGAGCTCACAAAAATGTCTGGTGAGTGTCCTGTCATCATTCCCACTGAGTGACTTCTCCAGCTTTGGCTCGTGGGGTTGTTTGCTGAGAACCCTGCTTTTCTTTCAAGGAACTAAGGACTTCCATGTCACCACATCATGCAGAACCTTATGGTGACAACTCCCTTCTCTTGGCAGGTGAACACAAGACCTGAGGAGTGCTGAAAGGGACCGGTGGTTGTCAGAGTGGCCTGCGAGGAAGCCTGGTCACCACTGTGTCAACAATCCTGCACTGTTTTCCAAAGATGCTGTTGAAGTCGTCTTAATTAACACAGCTCGCCTTCAGTCTGCCAAAGCTCTCCATCATGGGATGCATGAAGTCAAAGCAAACATTCCCCTTTCCGACCACATTAGACATCAACAGGCTACACGAGAGTGAAGAAGCTTTCATGCCTGATGACAGCTGTCAAACCAGGACCCCTTCTCCAGTTAGACCCCAAGTCCAAGAGGGAGTGAAGACACTCCCGGAGCCCAGTCCTGTGGTCCTCGAGTTTGCAGAGCATCTGGCCAAGGAAATCGTTCAGGATGCCCTGCAGCAGTGGGCATGCGAGAACATCAAGTACTATAACATCCCCTACATCGAGAGCGAGGGCTCTGACACCGCCATCGGGTGATGGCGCTCCGCTAGGCTCTGGATGTAGTCGGTGCTAGTTTAAATACACGAAAGAAGTTTCAAAACCCCACCTGGATGTACAACCATGTCTATGATATTAGTGTAGAGATGCTTACGATGACATACAATGTTAGGCAGTTCTATGTTAACATCGATGTATATCTGCTTGATTTTGAATTTGGGTCACAGAAAGGATGGACAGAGGTCTTGTGGCACCCTGCAACCATCTTAGCTGTCTGCCCAAGCATGTTCTTCCTGAGGCAGTGATGGCATCACCAAAGAAAACACTGAATAAAAAGTGCCCAAATTTCAAATGGTTATTTTAAGGGATTGACTTTAAAATGACTATTTCTGTTAATATATACCAAAAAAAGAAAAAGTCCAGACCATGAAAAGGGGTTTCCTTAAAATGCCTTGACAAGGAACTGAACTCCCCTGTCTGCACGCTAGGGACTGCCCACTTCCTGACACCCATAACCTACAATTAGAGAGCCAGCAGGAAAGGGGGCTGCCTCGGATGCTCTTACTAGGAAGTTCATTTATAGGGGAGAAGGATAACTACTGCCCTGGGCCTCAGGGCCATGCCACAGCTTTCACTGGATGATTTAAACTTTGCACATTACAGCCATCTTCAGATGATAATTTTAGAAGCCATGACATTAGTTTACGGTATTGAATTAAGAAGCTCTTTGACACCTTTTATCCAATTATGTCTTAATGACAGAAGCCCAGTCTGCAAGGTGAAAAGCCAAGCCCAATGTCATGGCTAAACATGGGTAAAGCCTCCCTGCAGTGCTGGTGCGGGGCGGGGGTGGGGGTTGTAGAGCCGACATACAGGGGTTTGTAATTCTCCACTAGAGAGCACAATAGAAAACTCTTCCCAAAGGCAGCACCTAAGTGGGATTTATCAGTCACAGGGCACTCTTAGCCATATATTATAGAAATGTTATAAATGAAGCATTTATAGTATATACGTTAGTATATACTTTTTTTTTTATTTAAAGAACTCAACTATATAAAGCTCAATAGTAACAGAAGAATTAGGGCAAAGTCAGTAGAAGAATGGAGCCGACTGCCCAGGATTGTCACCAAGCTGGGCTAGACACCAAGTCTGACTAGAGAGAGAATAGGCCCACCCACACCAGCCCTTCAGCGATATGGTTTATCAGCATCCTTGACATCCAAAACCACTGGAGAAAGGCTTTTGGTATCGCTAATGAGATAAATAGGCACTTGACTTTGCCAATAGCAAGAAACGCTGCCTCTAGTTTTAATAATATGCTGAAACCCAAGCCAAATAGAGTGAATTCTCCAAGTTTTAGGAGCAAAGAGGCCGTTAAAATGAGCTGTTTTTCAGTTTGCTTTCAGACACCTGACCATTCTGCTAATTTTACTAAGCCCTGGGAAGCGTAGTACCCCGCTACACCTGTAATCCAGCAGCTCAGAGAACTAAAGCAACCCCTCCTGTTCCCGGATCCGCACAGACATCCCTCCCAGAGCGGAGCCCCTTCCTGAAGTACAGTCTCTAGTTCACGGAGCAGCATAGTTTCCAGCGTCTGTGCTGATGATTCAGGTCATGAGTTTTTCCCTCATCTGGTTTCTCATACGAGGTCACCTGTTCCAAGGCTTCCTGTTATTCAAAATATATAATTAAGTATATAAAATAATATGAATGCTGGTCATAACAAGAAGGCACAATCTACATAGAGATAACAGCAAGTGGGTTTGGGTTACACGTGAGTATTTCATCTTCGCGTTTCTTCTTTGTTGACTCCCCCAGGGTGGAGCAGAGGTGTCTGCCAGGTCTGCATCTAGCTAGAGGTCTGCTCCCCGCTGCCACCCCCTCTCAGCAACTATGATCGGTTTTATCGTGAAGTAAGCACTGTGCCCTCACCTAGTCAGGCTTTAATGATACATATAGTATCTTCCAAGATATATACTCTTTGGAGTATATGAGGATTGCACATCAGCCCATGAACAAGGAACCACAAGGCTTACATAGTAGGTGGATAAATAGTAGGTGGATAAACCATGTGTGATGAAGGAGTTGAGCAAACTTTATACCACACTGGATAGTTGTCAGGACAGAGTTTGCACTTAGTGAGACACCGCTGATAAGAAATCAGCTTCTTTCATGCCTTCACATTAAACATCTGATCCTCCTTTGAAGTCTTTCATGGAGGAGATGAGTGAGAAGGGGGCCCATAAGCAGAAAGATGGCGGACTCATTCGCTACTGGATGGGGCAGGTGGAGCATCCGTGTACGGGCAGAGGGATGCTCTCAGCACACAGTCTCCCAGGCGACTGCGGAAGCAGATCAGTGGAGGCAATAAACGCACTGATCCTTATTTACTAAGACTCTCGAAATGCCGCGGTGCACTTCGCTGTGTCTCTTTGGTACCGTCACCTTTTGCTTACAGGCCTTTGATCTAGAACTCTCCCATCTTAGTTGCCTTATCAGTTCTTTGCAAACTACCTTATACCTATTATCACTTAAAGCACAATTTTCAAGGGGACAGACAGGATTGTCTTAAGCCCAAAGGACTTTGTATCAAGTGTCCCCTAGGCATTAAAACAAATGCACAGAAACAGCAAGCTATGCACGTCCTGCTCGGTCCCCACTGGCACTGGTGGGAGGGGACAGAGTACACGTCCACACTTTACTATTTTAGAAACCAGAAGCTAGACATGGACACATGATGTCGAGAAACAGTAATGTGTATGTAAGTCTATATGCATATGGTATCCGTGTGAAATTTTCCCCGCAGAGCCGGAAGCACTAGCTCTAAAGAATAAGCTGTCACCTTATCTATAAAACTCATTTTGTTAGCAAATTCCCTTCTGTAGGAGTTAACTCGAAAGCGATATATTTTCCCAAAAATTTTTGTGAAAATGTTTTTTTGTAAGTATAATAAAAGTTCAATTAAGTTAGCCATCAGTATTTATTTAATTGAAGCAAATACTTGTGGTGTGGTCCACTGATGTCTCACATAAAGACTTCTAGTATGTCTTGTTAACATGGGCACAGACAAGCCCTTGGGTTATCAAGGTCTCATTCCAGAGCTTTAAGAATATAGATGTAACACGTGGTCAGTATCGTGGTATTATTTCTGAACTGCGTGGAGGAAAAGGCCGCCATGATAAACATTAAGAGCTGAGGAAATGTAGCTCCACCTGTGTGGGGAGGTACAGGCGTGAGCCCTATGTTCCTTTCAGTTCTGTTGGTTTTGCTCTTATCTCAATTCTCTTAGTTTTTCAGGAGCCTGGGATGAAGGAGAAATACCAAGTTTCAAAACAAATGATTAGCTGACTCTAATATAAAATTATTCGGACATAAATCTGCCAGGGGCTGGGGAGATGGCTCAGTAATTTAGAACACTGGCTGCTCTTCCAGAGATCCCAGGTTTAATTTCCAGTGCCCACATGGTTACCCATAATCATCCAGGGATCTATTGCCCTCTTATGGCTCTGCAGGCAAAATATGCATACACATAAAATATTTGAAATCTGTCAACCTCCAATTACTAAAGACATTTCTATTTTAAATTGTTTTTGACTTTTCCTACAAAAGTTTGATATAACTTATAAAAAGCAAGGGAGTGTCTGTCTTAGAGACTGGAGTTTCTTAATTCCTCATTTTTTTTTTCAGGTTAGCAAATACTGCAAATAATAGGCATAATACTTTCATTTCTACCAGGGAGGTATGTTCTGATGACCCGGAAAAGCTGAGGCAGAGATAGCACTCTGGAGATGGAGGGAGCTTCTTTTCCAGTGAGACTCTTCCCCTCTTCCTGTTTACAGAGTAACTCTTCTGTTAAGTGTTGTTCCAAATTCATTCACATTTTCTTAAATGAACATTTGTAAGGCATTAACATACCCCCTCCAAATTTCAGGGTCTTTATTTTTTATAATCTATACATAATTTGATTAATTAACATAAACTACCACTGGAAGGCAAAGTTAGCATTTTAAGGAGAGAATGTAACTGAAGACTCTGGAGTACTGGAGGGTTTCCCACCTTTTAAACCAAGGCCCAGCAAGTCATTTCTGATGAAGATCATAGGAGACACTTGAGACGTTGCGGGCCATATAGTATATGTCATGGCGTCTTAGGGTTTCTGTTACTGTGAAGAGACACCATGACCATGGCAACTCTTAAGAGGAAAAGCATTTAATTGGGGCTGGCTTACAGTTCAGAAGTTTAGTCCATTATCATCATGGTAGGACAAGGCAGACATGGTGCTAGAGAAGGAGCTGAGAGTCCTACATTTTCATCCACACGCAGCAGATGCAAATGTGTCACTGGGTGTAGCGCAGGAGACCTCAGAGCCCACCCCCACAGTGACACTTCCTCCAACAAGGCCACACCTCCTAACAGTGCCACTCCCTATGGGGGCCATTTTCTTTCAAACACCACACATGGCCACTTCCAGCAGCCTAGATACAAGGATGGTTTTGCTGCAGTAACGTTCTAGAAACATTGGCCTTTGGCATCAGCTACCTGTTGAATCACGAATCATTATAAACACTGGTGCTTCAACTTCAGGTGACCATTGTATCATAGAACAGTAGTCTTTTCATTTTTTTTCCAACAATTTAAAAGTGAGGAAACCATTTCCAGATTGCAGACGGGAAACGGGCCAGCTGTGCCAGACCTAGCTAGCCTCTGTGATATGTTTGCTGACCCTTGCTCCAAAATAAACTTTTTTCAGAATTTCAAATCACTGCTTCCCAGAGATTTAAAATAGCTATTCAAATCTTCATTGGTAACTTCCTTTAGACTGGCCGGTTTCCATTTGGGACTCTGGTCTTTGTCAACGAGAACTGTCAAAAGAAGGTAGACATTAGCACAGCCTATTCTGCTACTATCAGATTTAACCACTGAACTGATAACTCTGCCTTACTAGGCATTCTCTTCTATAGCACATTTTTCTGTAAAGTTTATGCTTTCAATAAAACCCAGTGAACTAATCTGGCAGTTTAAATATTCCTCTTCCATCCTAAGACAGAACTATAAATGACATCTCTGTATTGCAGACAGCTAAGTCATGTATTGGTGCAAGGGGGAAGGAAGGCAATGGAGGACAGGGGACCCAGGCTCCTAACCAGGCTTTGAGAGGAAAGTTAATTACTCGAGGAAAGGAAAATAAGACTGCATACATAATTAAACGTAGATGTTACCATTTTTACCAAATCCTCTATTATTAAAAAAAAAATCAGACTACCATCAGGTAATCACAAAATCTTCTATTCCTATTTCATTACAGATATCACTCTGGGTAGCCACATTATATCCCCATAGCATTCTAAGTGTGAACACTTAAGAAAATAAAAAGAGAATCCTGTTTTCTGAGGTTAGTGCACTTGGGTACACACAAGCATTCAGGATGTGTGGATATGTGGAAGGAGGGGATTCGGGAGCTCAACCTATAATTGCAAACAGTTTAAAAAAAGCGTGATTATGGTAGCAAATCTCAGACATGCCTAACATATATAATTTTAACAAAGAATGGAAGTGTGTGTGTGTGTATTAGAGAAAGAGAGAGAGAAAGTATGTATGTGTAGAGAGAGAGAGAAACAGAGTGTGTGTATGTTTTCATGTTTGCTTTGTTGTTGCTTGCTTGTGACAGCACAGGAATTGAACCTTACACCTCTTGCACCTTGGGCGAGCATTCTGTCATTTTTCTCTATTCCCAGTCTTAATATACTGGCTCTATAGATACTCAGAAAAAACCAAATTAAGTACAGCTGGAGCAGCAGTCTGGGAACCAAGGAAGGAGGATGCCTTGTTGTATAGCTACAGCTTTAGGCACAATCAAATGCAGATACTGGAGAGGTGTGTGTGTTTAGTTTTGTTCTGGGATGAAGTCTCAGGTGCCTGGGGGCTGTCGGTATGCAGCCAGCTTTATACTGGACGCCCAAGTTTGTCTACTGTGGGCAGCAGATCAGAAACGGCTGTGACCCTCCCGACTGAAAGCTTCTACTTCCTAGCCAGTGTCAACAAAAGACTGGTCCTGGGGCATGCTTCCCACACGACTTTTTCCCTGACACCAGCGACCTCCTTGGGGTTCTACTGAAGGGCACAGGAGTGAGCCCTGAGCACATCTGTGCAAGACAGAAAATGCTGCCTGTGCAGGAAGCTCGGCCGGCAGGAGGGAGAAATTCTGGCCCTTAGCTCTGCTGTCAGGGTTCACTTTCATCTTCCGAAACAGAAAGGAGCTCATCCCAGAAGTCAACATTAAATGTGCTGACACAGCATTAGAGTCGTACATCACAGCAAGAATACTAGAGGGTCTTCCCGCAGCAGATGCTGCTGTCTGAGCAGCGTCTGTGCTGAGCCGGGAGGTAGCAGTGGTGCCTCACTGTGAGCTAGGCCTAGTGGCGCACACCTGATCCCGGCTCTCAGCAAGCTGAGGCAGGGAGACAGCAGGTTCATGGTAAACCTTGTCTCATAATAAAAGACTTTTTTTTCTTTTCAATTTTAGAAACAAAAGTAGCTTGACAAGCAGTTACTTTGGGTTTTTGGCTATTATTGGTGGTGGGTTTTGGTTTTGGTTTTGAGACATGATCTCTCTATTATGTGGCTCTGGCTGGCCTGGCTGCACAGAGATCCACCTGTCTCTGCCTCTGCGCTGGGTAAAGGAGTGCTGTGCCACAGCCGCCAAGCACTGGCTGTGTGCATCACCATTCCGATGGTGACTAAGTCATCCATGTCACACTGCAAATTAAGAGACTTTTACAACAGCAGCAGCAGAAATTTACCAAATCTCAGGGCGTAGAAAACACAGACTTTTACTCAGGAAAATATTTCTGGGGTTGTAGACTATAGGCACACACACATGCACACACGCAGAGTGCTTGTACTCTATTAAAATGATTAATAAAACCAAGAAAACTGGCCAGTTATGGTATGTTTGGGAGGCAGAGGCAGGAAGAGACATGCAAAATTTATGCAGAAGAAAACAACTCATTTTATATATGGAGAAGAGCTGTTCATATGGCTACAAGAGCTATACATAAAAGGAATGGCTACAAGAGCTATACATAAAAGGAATGGCTACAAGAACTATACATAAAAGGAATGGCTACAAGTTTGCTAGAGAAAAGCAACGAAAGCTTTTTCTAAATGTGCTGCCTTGAGAGAAGCAAAAATGTTACATAGAATGCCCTCTGTGTTCTCCCAGCGATGCCAACTACCTAAACATGAGGCGGAGGGTGGTGGGGCAGACACTGCCCAGTCATAAGACAACAGCACATAGAGAGGAGGAAGAAGAGGCAGCTGAGGGCTTCTAGGCAACGATTAATGCACCTTTCAAATGCAGCACGGCATGTTTACAAGTTCACAGGGAAGGTTTTGTGAGCAGATGGGGCAGGCCTGACACACTCATAAGAGGGGTCTGGGCCTGACACACTCATGAGAGGGGACCGGGCCTGACACACTCATGAGAGGGGACCGGGCCTGACACACTCATGAGAGGGGACCGGGCCTGACACACTCATGAGAGGGGACCGGGCCTGACACACTCATGAGAGAGGACAAGGCCTGACATGCACAGGATGTGAATGTGAAACATTAGTTTTGGACACCTTTCCATATGTTGTACACACACACACACACACACACACACTCAAGCACAGAGCAACTGTTCTAAAAGTTTAATTTCCACTAAAACAGCAACTGAAGTTAACTGAGAATGCTCACAAACTCCCTTTGTCACTCACCGGCTCGAACGCCTTCATCAAAGTCATGACCTTTCTGAAAGAGAGTCAAGAGCAGAGCAAATGGAGTAATTCCGGCACCCTTGCTCCTACGCCCTTCCTCTTCCACCCACCTCAGCCCTTCATTCCTATGACTACAGCTGTGACCACGGCGCCCTCCAGACAGCTCCCCTCAGAGCACCGCCCGACTTCACTGGCTCAGGCCTCTGCTCCTCCTCAGGTTGGTGCAGTCCACAGCCTGCCCGGCCATGCTGCCTTTACGTTGTTCTTTCTCCACTGATATGGCCTCAGCCCTCCAACCTTTATCCTGTTCCAGCAAATTCCCTACACTAGCTGCATCCCTGGCTTCCTAATGAAAACCATAGCAATGCCATTCCCTTTAAAATCCACGTATAGCCGTAAGTCTCAAGTAGGCACAGAAAGCTGCCGGGATCCAAGATCTTTCCCCAGTCTCAAGGCGATGCTTTAAACTCCGCTTCCTCAACTTCCATCTCTCTCTCACTCTGCTTCTCACATTCCCAATTAAGGACTTACCCTCCCCCATTAATAAAAGAGAAGCTCCCAGCACACACACACACACATACACACACACACGTGTACACACACACGTTCTCTGCACCACAATCCCTGCAGCAGATGCAGTCTCCAGCCTTTCCTCTCCATTTCAAGACTGGGGGGGGGTGTCTCCCTTTCGAGGGCAAGTCATGCCTGCATTCCCGTCGACATCTCCTTTGTCCTCCCAGAGGTTTTCCTTGAGAAGGGGTTCCACAGCTCTCTCCTGGCATCAGCGCTAGAGGCCACAGGACTAAGTGGCTGCGGACACGTAAGTCAGAAGCCTGTCGCTACCACACAGTAACTTCCCTCATGAGGTGGCTACATCAGTTCATCATGGGGCTACTTTAACCTGGGTCCTGGCACAGTGGCACACTAAGTGTTCAGCACGTGCGGTGTAATCTGGTTTCCCTCTGGATAATTCCCAGTCCTTTATGACCGAGCTCTGTTATCTTCCATCTTACAGATAAACGTCAGTCCCGGACTCTGCTTTAAGAAGGAAGGCTGCATGCCCACATTATTCTCAGTTCCTCACAGCCCAACTGCCGCATTCATCTCCAGGGCACGGCTCTCACCTCTGCCTCTGCCCCTGAAGCGGCTTGCCCAAGCTCACTCGCTGACTGCAAACCCTCCTCTTACTATTGCCTTGTTTCTCATACATTTCGGGGGGCTGTTTTCAGTCTCATTCAAGTTCACTAATTTATTTTTTTTCTGAGTGACCCGTTCATCATTCACGTGTGCAGTTTAACATCCAAGACCCCTGTACATTTTCTATCACTGTTGATATTTAGCTTTATTCCAATGGAGTCAGAAAAAATACAAGGAGTTACTCCGATTTTCCTGTACTTGTTGACACTTGCTTTGTATGTGGCCTGTTTTGAGACAATTCCCCAGGTTGTGGAAAGGAAGGTGTATTCTTCAGTGTGTGGGCTCAATATTCCGCAGGTAACAGACCCCTGTGATATTCAGCCCCGTTGCCTTTCCATCTATTTTTAGATGACGTGTCCTTTGGTGAAGTCACTTACTACTAATGTATTAGGGGTAATCGTTGGCTTCATCTCTAGTAGCAGTTGCTTTATGAAGTTAGATGTACCGAGTTTGTTGTATATATGTGTGGAGCTATAATGCCCCGTCATCAGAATGATGTGATGCTCTTTGTAGCATCTTATTAGTTCTGATTTGAGGTCTCTTTCGTCAGCTATTAGGACAGCAATTCCTGTTTCCTCACTGTTGGCTTGGAACGGACACCTGCGGCCATTCTCTCACTGTGATCCTGTCTCTCTTTGGTGGTGACATGTTTCTTGGAAGAGTGAAATGCTGGGTCCTATTTTAAGCCCAACCTGCTAACCTGTGCCTTTGACTAGGGAGCTTAAATCACACTATTCAGTTATTCTAGCAGGGTATCCTGACGGTCAGATGTGTCAGACTGCTGACCTGTGCTGTTTGCTTTCTTAGTTCTCTTTGGTGTAACCACTGATCTAACGTGAATTTTTTTCCTGCCGCCTGTTGTTATGCTGATCTTTCTCTTCAGTCTGAGGCAGTCCTTCCAGTAGCCACAGGAAGTGGCTTGGTGCTCACAAATTACTTTCACCTGCTTTCGTTACGGGACTTTTTGTCTTCAATTATGAAAGGTGGTTTTGCTGGGCCAAATGGTCTGGGTTGGCATCTGTGTTCTTTCACTGGTCTGAGCCTCTCTGACTTTTAAGGTCTACACTGCAGATTCAGCTGTTATTCCAACAGTCCACGTTCCCATGGGGCTGGGTCTTTCTCCCCTGCAGCACCCACTATCCTTTCTGGGCTCCGTACCTTTAGTGTTTTGGTGGTGTGTGACATGAGGATCTGTTTGGGCCATATTTGTGCTGTTTGCCTCATTCACCTAGATGCCATCTCTCTAGATTTGGGGATTTTTCTTCCATGATTTTATTGAAAGTATTTTCTATGCCTTTAATCTCCTTTGTTCTTCAATGCCTATAACTTGAGAACTTGCCCACAGACCCTGCACGCTCACCATGAGCCCACAGACCCTGCACGCTCACCATGAACCCACAGACCCTGCACGCTCACCACCCTGCACGCTCACCACCCTGCACGCTCACCATGGTTTTCTTCAAGACTGATCATGTTCCTGGACTGTGGCCCAATTCTTCTACCTTCCTTCAAGTCCTGATAATCTATCTGTCTGCCACTTACAAAAGTGTAAAATTGTAAAATTCTACTCTAAATTTTACATGCTCTGCAATGAATTTCCTAACTAGAAAATGATACTCAGTATAAAATTCTTACCATACATGCTTGACTTAGTCGATATTCCATGGTCAGTACCTCTGGCAAGGTCTTAGAAGAGCCCTCCATGAGCTGCCTCAGTGTGATCTTTAGGGATGTCGGAGACATTCTGTTAATCACCTTTGGGGAAAAAAATATTCCTTGTTAGCTAACTGCCCCTTTGCTGTATGTAATGCGCCAGATAAATTCCTATGTGAGCCAGACTAACACCTGTGCTTTAGAACTTCTTACACAGGCCAAAGACTCATCAAAACATGCCTTGGCTTCGCCCTGCCAAAGCAGGAGATGCAAACGTGCTAGCCCACCACAACAGGAACACAGGCCCTTCCGCAAATGGAGCGACGTAGAGCCTAGTCAAATAAACCTTATTGGAGTGTTTGCAGAGATTACACAGAAGCAGAATACACATCATCTCAGGGGCATCCCTCAATATCTCAAGACAGGAAAGGAGAGCTGAGTGGCCGGGAAGGGAAGGAAGGAGTTGCTGACTGCTCTGTCCTGGGCTCTCAGGAAAACGCTTAAAAAGAAAGTAAGCAAAGGAAGGAGCAGCGGTGATCTGGACGTGTCTCAGCTGAAGCGGGCTCTTCGCCTCTGAAAAACCTCGACAGGGAAAACAGCTCATGACTAACTCTTCTTTAATATTAATTAAAAAGTAAGAATATCATACCCGATCCTTCAGCTACAATGCCATGGGACTTGTTCTAAAGAACCTATTACTAGTGTTCCAAGCCACATAGCTGAGTGGCTACATGGTTGACACAAGAGGCCGCCACATACCTGCATTCTTCTTTATAACTGCACAAACCGTTTTCACATGGATTATTGATTGATGGCTCAGTTTAAACTGGGTTCAAATAACTCTCATTTCAAATTCTATATTTTTTATTTTTAAACTTTTATTTATTTTTTTAGTTTTATATGTGTATTACTTCATTATAATCTACCGGGTATCTTCTCTTCTTTCCAACAAGCCCAAGTCCCCTTGCTGCGTTCATGTCTATGAGTGTGCTCCACTGCATTCAGTGAGGGCTGCCCACTTCCTTCTTCTGTACAAAGTAACAGCCATGAAAGTAAAGAGAAGTCCAAGGAAGATGATGGAGAGGGATTAAACAGATGTGTCTAAAATGTAATTTTGTCGGTACAGAGAAACACAGAATTGCAGCTTAAGAAGGCGCAAGGAGAAGGCCTTTAAAGTTCTTCTTAGGGCTTCCTACCCTGACCTTATCTTTCTCCTCGACTTGTAATGATGTTACTGGATGAGAATGCACTAAATCCACGGACTCAGTCAAGCAATGACTTCCCACTTTGAGGAAAAGAATCCACTCCATCAAGAGCATGAACAAGACAAAGCGTGGACCATGACTGGATTGGGCCTCTGCCTGAGTGCTTGGGCTCAGACACCAATACCCTCAGGTCTTCAAACTGGTCTTGGAATCTACTGACTCTTTATTTCCCCACAAGAAAGCATTTAATTTGGGCCTCACAGTTACAGAGGATTAGAGTCCATGAGCATTATGGGGGGAGCATGGCAACAGACAGGCAGGCATGGTGCAGGAAGAGTAGCTGAGAGCGCCCACTTGATCCACAGTAGGAGACAAAGAGAGTTAAATGGGAATGGCCATGGACTTTTGAAACTTAAAAGGCCACCCCAAGTGACAAACCTCCTTCAACAAGGCCATACTTCCTAATCCTTTCCAAACAGTTCTACCAACTGGGGACCAAGCATTCAGATACATGAGCCTATGGGAGCCATTCTCATTCAAAACAGCACAGGCAGCAACTAAAAAGCTTTTAGAAGAATGAACAGGTAGACATTTTTGCATATTTGGAGTAAGCCGATACTTCTCAGAACACAGAGGAAAAAATGGTTGCTATAGGCTTTGGGTTACAGTTCACTGGTAGAAGCCTTGCCTAATACGCACAGGTCCTGGATTTAACTCCAAACACTGGGGTGGACATAAGTACTATACACACACGATTATTTCAACAGCTGCAGAAAAATGATCAACTAACACTTAGAACGATAATTATAAAAAAAATCCTTGTAGGCAACAAGGAAAGACTGGTAAAGATCTCCTTAAGATACACACAGCAACAGGGACATTGGTGTTCTTAAAAGCTTTCCCCAGGACCGGAAGGCAACATGAGTGGCTCTCGCCATTCCCACCAAATAGTGCTGGGGCTGTAAGCCAGCG
>PVIU01022185.1:0-29911 GCA_004026605.1 Ondatra zibethicus | reverse complement strand
CCACATGGAATCCAGGCATATACCCCAGTACCCACATGGAATACAGGCATATACTCCAGGGCAGAAACAAGGAGATTGGCTGGAAAAAGCCAGCCTAGTTGAGAAGTGATGATTCGGTGAGGCCCCATTTCAAGAGAAGGTGAGGACTGGTGGAGAAGACATGTGCTAATCTCACTAGCCTCTACCTGCAACACATTCATACACATACACACACACACACAATGCATACACACATACATGTGCATAATTTAATCCTAACAATAAAATGTTTTCTTTCAGAAAGACATCAATAATATATCTCACATATTCCATTGCAGTAGTTTCTCTTCAAGCTTTCATTCTTTCCAGGAGAAATTAATTTTAAGGTTTTACTGAAATATTTTTCTTTAAACCTCCATTTGTCAGTATAGGGTCTTGATATATATATATATATATATATATATATATATATCACTTATTTAATGCTACTTAGTGGTACTTACATCAAAATTATTCTGAAGTTTTATCTCTTATATTTTGTTAATTGTGTGTGAATGGGGAGTCTGCTTTATTTCTATAGCAAAAATAAGTACAATTAAATTTTTATTGATTTGACAAATATTTAGAGGCAATTCAAAGTCTTTTCTTTGCCCAGAGCTCTGATTTGCTGAAGTTAACTATATACATAAACATGTATATACACATATGCACCCATATACAAACACACTTGATTTTTTAAAATTCCTTCTTTGAGGGTTAAAGTGACTTGCAGATTATGTTCTTATTTGCAAATGAATAGTTCATAATAAATAAATATTTTAATAAAATTTAGTAATTTTGATATAATCTACTCTGGCTTTAAAGTTATTTGGATAAGTAGTAGAAATAGTAGATGGGATGAAAAAAAATTTTCTTTCAGTAGAGGACCTACTTTCAAAATTAGGTAGATGGAATAGTCATTTTTCTATGTGCAGACTTACAAACATAGACATCCTATGAGCCAGAATCTGAAGTCTAAAAACTGTTTACTGTGACCCAAGTATTGGTCTAGTACTATGGACAATGAAACATAAGATGCTTATTAATATTACTATTTTACAGAACCCATGGTGGTTCCACACCACCCTTTCCCATTTTGCTATCTCATTCTAGGCAAATTCCCTGTCTTAGTTAGGTTTCCTATTGCTTTGAAGAGACACCATGACCATGGGGACTCTTATAAAGGAACACATTTGACTGAGGTGGCTTATTACAGCTCAGAGGTTTAGTCTATTATTGTCATGGCAAGGAACATGGCAGCTATGAGTATGGCATCATGCAGGCAGGTATGGTGCTGGAGAAAGAGCTGAGAGTTTTTACATCTTGACTCACAGGCAACAGGAAGTGGTCTCAAACGCTAAAAGGTTTCTTGAGCATATATGAGACTACAAAGCCCACCACCACAATGACACTCTTCCTCTAAGTCCATACCTACTCCAACATAACCACACTTCTTAACAGAGACACTCCCTTTGGCAGCCATTTTCTTTCAAACACCTCCTCTTTCTCTCAGGGAGTTTCGAAAAATTCCTCTCTTTTAGGAATAAAGACTTTTCTCTTGTAATTAGTGATGACACAATAGGAGACAACCCATGTAAACAGATATATCATATCCTATGGGTAAACAGCTGTTAGAGGAATTTCCTCCAAAAAAATTTAGCATCAGAGAAAAAAAAACATGAGAAAAATATTAGCAAAAATTGTGGAGATGGAGATAAAAGAATAGATTTTGGGATGCTTGAAAAGTCCCTTTGGGTGAAGAGTCCTGCTTGGTTTGTTCAGATTTGGCAAATAAAGAAGCAACCTGAAGCTCAACCACACAGTTTCGCGGACAGGGCTCTGCGAAAAGCACAGAAACAGAATGGCATGCCTGCACTACACATATCTCCTCTTGGCTTAAGCATTAGAATTGAGTGGTTTTTCAGGACATTTGCAAAATCTGCAATGGTTTCTAATGGGATGACTTTGTTTAAAATTACTATTTTCTGAGTGACCTTCTTGTTAGAACTCTTCTGGAGCCATTTTGGTCTCTATGTTCTACTGTGCTGTTTTTCATTCCATAGAGTTATAGGATACGCTCATCACAGGACTTTCCTTTTTTTTTTCTTTTGCATGAACTCCATGCTATAAATACAGCACAAGAGGGACCCTGGTGAGTGAGGGCCAAGGGCAGAGACAAATATGTCATACAGACAGAGCTTGAGTGCAGAGTTTATTGAGAGAAGGGTAAAGGGAGAGGAAGAAAGAGAGAGAGGAAGGGGGCAAGGACCTCTACAGAAGAACAACAGGAAGAGAGTGGCAGTAGGCGAGGTTTGTCTCTTAAAGGGACCTTCGCACCTGGGTGCAGTGAAGGTACAGCTTGCAAGTAGAGGCATAGGGGTGATACACTGTGCCAGGTTCCCAAAGGGCGGGGCCAAATTGTGCCTGAGTGCTAACACTACATGTATTCCTTCTGCATCCATACAGCTAAATGATGATCTACATTTCAGGATCCACAGATCAAAACATGCCATGATGGCCCACTTCTTCAACCATCTTTATTTCATTTTATTTTATTTCTGTTTTTATAAGCCACACAGTTTCCATTTATGAGTTATATGATTCTTAGTGATTATTGAAAAGCTAAACAAATGCATTCCACTTTACTTACATTCTTTTTCTGCATTGCCAGCTCTTCACTCACTTTGTTCTATTTCCTGCTTTGTTCTCTACTTCTCAACAAAGTTTTAGAAATTAAATCCATCAATAAATGCAGTAACTATGCTAAGGTTTGGTAGGAAAGCTGTATGGAAATCCACACTGATGGAAATGACCTGGTCATGCTGTTTTGCAATTCACTTCGTGGTCCTCTGTTAATGATTTTGGAGGTACAGTTTTTATGTTTGAATATCCTTATTGCGTTACCTTCACCTGGAAACTTGGCCTTTTTTCCCTCCTTGACTTGCCCATGGCCGTGATGTTCCTCCATGAGTGTTCCTGTATCACTTGGACTTCTTAGCACTTTAGCTTCTGTTACTTTATCCATGGATAGTGAATGGACAGTTCTTGGAGCTGGTCATGGCATGTTTGCAGGTTTTAACATTAATCTTACAATCTGTTCAAGGAATTTCAGCACACATTTGTAGGAGACAAAAAGGGGAAAGGCAAAGAAAATGTATGCAATGCAGTTCTCAAATGATTAGTAAATACCAAATCATGCAATTTATTCTTCAAATTTTAACTCCACAGTTTTATTTACATTTTATTTCCTTCAGAGAAACATAGCTGGAGCCTGGAGAGTGAAGCAGTTGCTCATTCTAAACAGTCCTCTAATAATGGGTCATTTTTATTAAAAATTAATGATAATAATAACAATAAATCTGGCGAGACAGTTCACTGGATAAAGGCGTAAGTTTGATCCCTGGAACTCACAAGATGGAAGGAGAACTGACTCCTGCAAGTTATACTTTGATCTTCAAGTGCCTGCTAGGGCATGTGTACACATGCACATATAGAGAGCCACAACAAAAACCAATCAATCCATGTAAAAGTAATGATTTGGTGCCAGGATAATATATCAGAAAGCAATGAAAAGCCATAAGATGACTCAATGTGAAATCCAGACCCTGAGACATAGAACAACTCTTCCCATCCCCCACCCTTTCTACAATTTCATCACTGCAGGTTTAATAAGTGCAGTCTGGTGGTAGAGCTGATGGGGATGGTGGCAGTGGCAGTGGTAGTGGTGGTGGGGGCGATGATGAAGATGATGGCATTAAAAACAGGACTAGAATCCATGAGGATGTTTCTTTCCATTTCACATTTATAATTTTTTAGTCTACAAGTAGTAAAGGTTTGCTCTTGCTTTCTCTCCTGCCTCATTTAACGCAGCAAGTTTTAGAGAGTCTGTACTAAGAATTTTAGAATCACTATCGTCCATGCTCACCTCTGTAGAATTGCTCACAAATGCTCAATTATTTTTAATTCTAAAGCTAACGTTAACTCTTACCAGACCGTGCATGTCTCTAGGTGGCAAAACAAGGATCAGCACTATTTGCTTTCCAGCCATGATTCAGATTATTGCAAAGTAGGTCTTGAAACGTTTGTGGGATTTCTTTTCAGTACTCTGTGCTAGAGTCTCTGCCAACACTGATTCTTCAGCCTCCCGAGTAAGCTTTGAAGAAATGCTGCGGGCGGCATTTCCTGTTTCATTTGTACATCTCTGATTTCTGTGACATCCTTAACCTGGGTCTCGTTCCCTGTCAATTTCTAATAGTTCTAATTGCCCAACTATCCGCTCTTACCCAATCATAGAGCCTTTTAACATTTCACTTTTCCCCTCAAGAAAATGTATCCCAGTTTCCAGGATGTGACCTTCAGCTGCTTCTGTAAATACCAGGGAGAGGATTCATCCTGGCTCAGCAAAGAGGACTCCTCATCACCCACTTCCCCCATCATCCCCTTAATGGCCTTATAGCTGCCTTGCCAGATTGTAGTCTTTTAATGTCATAAATAAGTTTGCCCTCAGATCTGTTCACTTCTTTGCCCCCCTTCATACACTCAGTTCTTTTTAGAGTTCCCTTCCAAATAGAGACTTTCTTTTTCTATTTCTTTAATAATTTCGAATCATTAGAAAAAAAAGGGGAGCTTTTGCTTTGCTGCGTCATTCTAGAAGCATTCATTTATCCACTCTGATGTAGTGAAAGGCTAAACACATTTACCACTTACTGGTAAGGCTGGCATTCGGGGTGATGCTGGGTTTTAAAACACCACTTCCCTGCTATTTACACTGACCTTAATTCGCTGGTTTGTCTTTTTTCTGAATTAATGATTATATGCTGTATTTTACTTTCTGTCTTCCTAAATTTCCATGTTGTCTTTAAAACCTCTAGCTTCTATTCAAGATTAGATCATACGCTTAATGTGATTTAATCACGGCTTCCTACAGCCGCTCCTTCCTTTGAGTTTCAAGTATTATTTAATCTTAAACCTAACATCCTTTCCTTCCTTTGCGGGTGATGTACACATTAAATTGGAAATCAGCTTGGCATCAGACCCAGCCTTATTTCTTCCACTTGGTATAATCCTGTTCTATACTGAGGCAATTAAAATCTTCCACTATTACCACTGTGCCCTTTTCTTACATATATCCCCCCTCCTCTTCCTACCTTTGTGTGTGTGTGTGTGTGTGTGTATGTGTGAATGTTACACATACTTACATGCATGTAATGTTTAATAGTTCATTTCTTCCCAAACAACCTATAACATTGCTGGTATCACATATTTTACTGGTTTATAGTACCAAATGCTTGTTGTCCATCACAATATATTTGAGAAACATATTACTCAGGAATATTCAAAATTGCATCATAAATAATGGATATATAAAAATTTCTGTCCATTCTTACAAATAGGAGTGCCTCCCATAGGCTCTCCATTATAAGGTTTTTTTTTTAAAGCCTCAGGAGTAATGGCTAACATTAACAAGGGTTTTGTTAAACAATAGTTGACCACTTTATGTGAGCAATTACATGTGGTGGAGGGAAGTTACTGTGGTGTATGCACATATTGCATGTACAATGATGACCTCCTAAAATGGCTGCATATTTTAAAAAGAAGCGGAGTTTTGCATAGAAAGGAAATTTTGAAAATCTAGACGCAGTCTTTAGATTGTTTGCAGCCACTGCTTCTAGGCAACAGGAAAGAGATGTTTACAATCTGCGCTCTCCCCTGCCCCCACCTCTGGAAGCTTTTCATCTGCTGCTGCCGCAGTTTGATAGAACTACCAGATTCAGGACCTGCGACGGCCCCTCCTCCACCTCACTTTGCTCCTGGAGCCCAGCTGTTAGAGCCCATCTAGTTAATCACACCCTTTGCCACCAGGCTCTTTTGTGGAAGTTAATGCGATGTTCAGAAAGGACAGTGATGCAGAGACGGGGGAGGATTTGATTTTTCATTTTACCTGCGCGAAAAGCAGCATCAGGAAATGAGGAACTCCTTGTCCTTGGTGCTTGACTTCGCCGACAATCACCTGCTGCTGTGTTAGAAGGGGTAACCCAGTGAAGAGGGACCATGCTTCCCCAGCTGAGAGCAGAAGTGAGAAAAAGAACTCTTGACTCCGGCTTCTCGGAAACAGTGGGGTTTTTTTTTTTTTTGGTTGTTTTGTTTTGTTTTTTGTTTTTGTCACTGCTCCCATCCCCCTAAAGAGAAGCTCAAGTTTTTTTTTTTTTTTTCCCAGAATGACAAGTAAATAGAACACGATTTTAATTTACTTTCTGAAAGCACATAACCTTCATCTGCTTAAGAACTGGAGGGTGGGAATTTAAGGAAACAATAATAGGCTATCAACTTGTAAAGGTAGCTTATTTCTGGCCTTGGGAAACAGGCTTTAATTCTTCATTTTTCTTGAGGTAAGAGGACGATGTTTGAAAGGGGCAGGAAAGATATATGCGGAAACGGGGAAAGAACAAGATGAGCGCTGAGGCTCTTAGGTCAAGGTTACCCTTGCAGTTGCCTGGAAACCCCGTACACCTTGCTTTGATCCCACTCTAAGCTGACGCTTGCTCAGCTTGACCATGGAGAGCAGCAGCTGAATTTCAAACAGCTCACCTAAACTTGAGTGACAACCTTCCAGGGATATTGTGGAGGGGCCTCGGTTTCCCTATTTTGAGGAAGCTGGAAGAGCTCAACTTTTAGAGTCCTTTCCTGATTACTTTCTGTAATTAACAACGCTATCAGTCAAATGTAGAGATATAATGTGTTGTTGATTAAGAAATTGGAATCTGGAGTATGACATCTGTGTTCAGACGCGCCACCTCATTGCATGGTTTTATTGAATTAATACAGTGATATGTATGAATCTCTTAAAACCCAGCCTACAATATAGCAAGCACTTGAGAAATGTTAGCTATTATAACTAATGAGTTTCTGGATGAAATCAAGGGAAGAATTAGTAGTTAATCTGTTCAACCTGCTCTTTGCTGTTATAGTTACCTTTATAGTTATTATCAATTGCAACGTTAGTTAGAATTTAATATTATTGGACAAGACATTCTTCAAATTCTATCAAAATGAGAAGAGAATTCAATGTAAAATATCACATTTGAAAAATGACCTCAAGCACAGGCATTGGTGCCTGTAAGATTGCTCAGCGAGTGAAATGGTTCAGCTTTCCACCAAGCCTGACTACCTGAGCTCTGCTCCTGGACCCCGCATGGTAAAGGAAGAAGAACAGTTGCTGTAAGTTGTCATCTGACCTCCATGTGTACAAGATGAAACTCTAGAATGATCTGTTATTGATTTGATGTTGATAAACCAGCTTTCAAGCACACTGCTCTAAGAATGAGTGGTGTTGAACTGTCTCGGGACAGTAAGTATCTCCTCCTCTGGTTAATTAAGTCAATCACAATTCTTCTTGGAGACACCTTGGTCCTATGTAGCTCTATTGTTTTCTTGTCCTTGCCCTGAGAGTTAAGACCCATTTTATATCATAATTTCAAGAATCTAGGCCACATCACATCCCCCCCAAAATGGTTGTAATCTAGCGGCTTAATTGCTGGTGAATCTGAAACAAAGAAACATGGAGATGAAGGTAGAGAATGTCACAAATGTAAATAATAGCCTTGTGTGAAAAATCTTTGAATAATTGTGTGAGAATTTCAGACCTTCCTTCCCATTTGAGTCTTAGAACATTGGTATCTGGGCCTGTATCTCCTAGATCAGAGAACAGGGGGTTCTTTTGAGTAGAAAGTGTCCCAGAGGAACTATACACTGCAGGTCCTTTCCTAACTTAATTCATCTGATGATTTTTTTTTAATATAGAACAAGTACGCAAGTCCACATACAAAGCAATCAAGCAATATCCTGATTCTCCAAGTTGCATATGAACAACCAAATAAACACAGAGTGAAGGAACTTTGAAGAAACACAAATTCAGAAATAAAAAGAAAACCAAAGAACATTTTTATAAGTTAGATCTTTTTATAAATGATGAAACTGCTCCATCTTTTAAATAAAAATTGGGGATAAAAAGAAAATTGAATACAATAACGCTGTGGGAAATAATGGCAGGGACAAAGCATTCCTCTAAGAGATTAAGTAATAAAGAAAGATATGGTAAACAGAAATGTAGTAAAATCAGGAGAGCTCTGTGAAAGATTATTACTTTAAAATGTAGACTTAGGAAAAGAATAGAAAAAAGAAAAAATGGTTGAACAATTTATTTATAAACACTTCCAGTAATTTAAAGAGAGAAATTAAGGCTGAATGGGATTGTCAAAGACAGCTCAGCCCATCATTGGTCCCCAAAAGTCCATCCCAAAGCTTTGTGAAGAATATAAAATAAACCTAAAGACCAAAACCGCAAGATTTCCCAAAGTTGAACTTGGAAAGTAAGAAAATGGTGGATTCTGAAGCTGAGGCCTATAATCCTGAGATGAGGCAGAGTGATAGCAATGAGTTCTCAGGTCAGCATAGGTTACGAGGGTTATACCATCTTAGAAAATATGCACTATACCAAACTAAAACAAAGCAAAGCACAGGATAAATAAAGCTCTGAGGTGAATCATTCTGAGACAATACACAGAATTCTGATGAGCCAGTTACAGGCTAATCAAATATATGTGTAATAAGGACAGTATTAGAGATGCAAAATCTTTAGAAATTTGCATTTTACTTATCCCTTTTCAGGACATTACTAGAAATTATCTTTACCCAAGAATGCAATAAGGAGGCAAACATGAAGTCTCAAAAATCAGGAATCCTTAATACGGGAGCAGTAAGAAGGAAATAAAAACAACGTAGACCAGCACAACTACACAACTAAACTGTGATGATCTTTGCATTGACTTAATGTGGACACTGCTAACCTCACTAAAGTTGTTACATGTCTGGTGTGAGGTTAGAATGAGGGAAGACATGTGTGTATATGTATGTGTGTATGTTCATGTGCATGCATACATATAAGGAGGACATCTAGAGTTAACACAAAAACTCATACTTTTCTCCTTTGGAGTGGCAACTCAATAGATTATACAAAATAAATGAAAATTCACGAGACAAGGTGCATTTAAGCAGATGGAGAAAAATACCAAAAAATATGGTGAATATAATTGAAAAATTGCTTTCATTATGGAATTGGGAGATTGCCTTTGTTTGTGATTACTCTGAAATTTGCAATATTATTTGTCTTTGTAGTTATAGATTTATATTTATAAATTTGTATTTATGTTTGATGGGAAAATTTTATATCAGATTTGTGTACTACCAGAAGGAATAGTGAAAAAAATCATAACTGGAAGTTAGTGTTGTAGGTCTTGTTAATCCTTAACATAGACCTAGGAAAATTCTCAGAAAGCATTATGGCAAGGAAGGGCACATTAAACAGCATTTGTAACGTGTGTGGTGTGGGTATTCAGGTTAATGTTTACATGCACATTGACTGGCGATAAAAATAAAGGCATGAAAAATGACATAAAACAGCCTTGGAGGACTTGATAGCTACCCAAGCTATTGATGATTATTTCATAGAACCTAAATGAAGTAGTTAGCGACACAGAACATTAGAGTAATTATTAGTAGCTGACTACAAATCAAAGTTCTTGGTATACTGAGAAAATAAGTCTTCAGATTTTTGCCATAATTTGAATATATTTTTGTAATAATATGAAAGAGATAAATAATCCTTTCAGAGTTGGTAGCCAACTCTTAACTCACAGGGCACTCAAATCTGCAGGCAGCATAACAAATAATCTAAAGATGAATTTACAAAAGCTATATGTAGAAATGTACATATCAGTTTTATAGAAAGGGAGGTACTAAATATTAAATTTACAGATATGCTCACCTAAAAGCTCTCAGTGTACCTAAGTATGATATTACTAACATAGTCAAGAATGATTTCTAAGATCTCTTTCTGACAGCTAAGCAGTAAATCTAAATCTATATCGATATGAATTAATGTAATTATATTTTTGTATATTTATATTATATAATTTGTAATACATTAACATTAATATATATATTTGTTTATATATAAATGTTCTCATTTAGTTCAATTAGGATTCTTTATACAAGATGAATGCAACTTATCAATGTTGCACCACTGAAGAAAATTATTCTCATCCCATATTTTTACTTTTAGTCAATGATGTGGGATTCCCCTCTGTATGTTGTGAACATGTTTTATTACCATTGCTTAATAAAGAAGCTACTTTTGCCTGTGGCAGGGTAGAATTTGGCTAGACAGGAAAACTAAACTGAATTCAGGGATAAAGAATGAAGAGTCAGGCAGATGCCATGTAGCTGACAAAGGAGAAACATGCCAAAACCTTACCAGTAAGCCAGAGCTTTGTGGTGATACACAGATTAATAGAAATCAGTTAATTTAAGATGTAAGAGCTAGCTAGGAATATGCCAGAGCTATTGTCCAACAGTATTTTAATTAATATAGTTCCTGTGTGATTATTCAGGTCTGGGTGGCCAGGACTCAAAAGCACAGTCTCTGTTTACATAATGGAGTCCAAACATTTGGCAACAATATTCACATAAAGCTTAACAAAGCTTAAAAAGGGGAGAAGTGCTTCTAGACACACAAAATGGGAATCAATTGAAGCTTCTTGGTAGCCCCATTTTTTCAGATAGACTCTGTTTGCTGGCAGCTAGCAGAGGCACTGCTCTTTTAAGAGACAGCTTCCTAGCTGGGTGGTGGTGGTGCATGCCTTTAATCCTAGCACTCAGGAGGCAGAGGCAGGTGGATCTCTGTGAGTTCAAAGTCAGCCTGGTCTACAAGAACTAATTCCAGGACAGGTTCCAAAACTACAGCAAGCCCTAGTCTCAAACAACAGCAACAACAAAGAGTCAGCTTCCTGATTCACACTAGTGGGATGAGTGGCTCTGGCTCTTTTGGGAGGTCCCAGTAGAGAGCCCTTAAATGAGGTTTGTCAGCAGAGTGCTACAAGTTGCCTAACGGTGACATAGACCCACTGTGCCCCAGGAGCTGGGGCAGTGAGCATGGATCACAGAGCTGGTGGAAGCATACCTCCACCATGTTGGATGAGGCAGAGCCAAAAAGAAAAGCCTCAGCATTAGTCCTAGCCACACTGCTGAGTATTTTAAAAGGGGCTCCAAGTCCAAAAAAGCATTACAAATACGAAAAAAAAAGATCTCTAAATGAGTCACAATGTGGATTAATATACATGGGCTTACTTAGGAGAAAGAGAAGAAAAAATACAGACAGTCATAAATGAAAGGAGTAAAAATAAAATAAATATAAAAAATAATAGAGAAAATAATAAGCCACATAAAGATGGAATATATACAGAGACACTGGATTATGTATTGTGTTTTCTTTGTATTTTTTTTTGTTTTTTTGAGACAGGGTTTCTCTATGTTGCTTTAGTGCCTGTCCTGGAACTAGCTCTTGTAGACCAGTCTGGCCTTGAACTCACAGAGATCTGCCTGCCTCTGTTTCCCGAATGTTGGGATTAAAGATGTGTGTCACCACCTGGATCTTTGGATTTGTTAGTGAATTAACTGCTGAAAAACATTTGATTCTGGGGCCTGCTAAGCTAAACCAACAGATATATTTTAAAGGTATCTTGACTTCATAATTTGAGTATAAGGATATGTTGCTTTGGAAAGAGGTTATGCTTTTGTTTCCACAGAGGATAGAAAGCTGTGGATTCCTTACCAGCTAATATGGTTTGATCAAACAAGACCCCCTGAAGTGATGGCCCAGGTGGGCCAACAACCATGTCAGCTTCAGGACTGCTGGCAGAGATGGACCTACCACATAGGATACCCCAAGAAAGACCTGATTAACAGTACCCCAATCAGCAGAAAGTAGTCTAGAGAAGTATGCCTAAACTCCCAAATATTGTTTATAAATGTTTGTTTCATTTAAAAGGGATTGATTATAAATGGATAAGGGTCACAGTCAATGTATTTCTAAAGAAAAGGAGAGGAATATGACATAGAAATATATACTTTACATTGGTATGAACTTTGGTTTATTGATGCAGACTTAAGGTCAATTTTGTTATATGTATATTTCTTCTCTTATTTAAGGTATTATATTTATACAGCTCATTTTAAAATGTAATGTATAATTAAAAATTATGGATTAATAGATAGTCATCTATAATAGTCAAACTGTAGTCATGTTAGTTAGGTTTTCTAGATATACAGAGATATGTTAGATAATCTTCAACACTTAAAAGACCTATGAAATATGGCATTCAAAATGTTTTAAGAACTTAAACTTTTCTCGACAGTGAGACATGTCTGTTTCTGGCAGCACCAATTACTTCAGAGAGGTTGATGGGCATTAAAGAAACTCATTATGGAATTTGCCTTCAATGTGACAAGGCTAGCCATTTGGACAAGAAACTGTTCTTGCCTGGACTGCTCAGTGGTATGCTGTATGAACTAGACATGCAAGATCCAAATTAAAAATGACCTCTGAACTTGCTAAAAGAAGGTAAGATAGAACTTCAGAGTTTCTGCTCCACCAACGAAACTGCCAAACATTCTGAAGGACATAGAAGAAAGTGACTGACAAACTTCCAATACAGGCAGAACAGATCTTCAAATTTCCTCCTTGACTGAAAAGTCTGCCAGATATTATGGGCCTATAGGCTGAAGATGGATGCCCTAACATTACAAAAGAACATTGGGTGACTGTTCAGGCAGTGAGATGTCTCTGTCATTTCTAGAACTTTGGAAGTTGCTGAAAATGTGCTTTCAGTTTACTTAGGTAATATTATATCATTCTGAGGTCTTTGATAGAATTGAAAATAGATAGTTATGATTAAAGTTTTCCTTAGTTATGATAAATGATAAATTAGATATAAAACTTAAGAGTCACAAAGATAGGATAAATGATAAAGTATTTTCCTTAATTTGCCAAATGTAAATGGACTAAATATTGTAACTATATTTTTTGCTTGATAATTGTTTTGTATATGTAATTTTACTATGCTAAAGTTAAAACCTTCCTTTTTATTTAGACAGGAAAAGGAAGATTATATGGGATTCCCTCTGTACGCTGTAAAAATGTTTTATTACCATTGGTTAATAAAGAAGCTGCTTTGATCTCTGGCAGAGCAGAACATAGCTAGGCAGTAAAACTAAACTGAATTCAGGAAGAAAGAAGATGAAGTCAGGCAGACGCCACATAACTGCTAAAGGAGAAGGACACTACAGCCTTACTGGTAAGCCACAGCCTCATTGCCGTACAAAATTGATTAAAAAAAAAAGGGGTTAATTTAAGATGCAAGAGCTAGCTAGGAATGCATCTGAGCCATTGGCCAAACTGTTTTAATTAAAAATAGTTTTGTGTGATTATTTGGGTCTGGGTGGCCAGGAAACAAAAGTACAATCTCCATTTATAAGTCAGTTCATGGTGTATGATTTCAATCTGAATTACCCCCCAGATACTTACATTTAAAACACTTGTTTGGTATGTTGATGGTGCTATTTTGGTAGGTTGCAGGCACTTTGCAAAATTGGGAGGGCCCAACTGTTGGTCAGAAGGGGCATTCCCTCAGAAGGCTGCCTGGCTCCTGGCTCTGCTTCCTCATCTATTGTGATGTGAACAGTTTTCACCAATGTGAACTGAACTGATCTATTATGCTTCCATTCACTATAGTCAACTACAACCCTCTGAAACCTTGAGCCCAAATAAATCCTCTCTTAAGTATTTCTGTAAGGGATTTTAGTTACAGTGGCATTACAATGGCAAACATAACCTGTATATGTTTGTGGCATGGAAACATAAGTGATATATCTATAGCTTTAAATGCCCAATTAATTGTTATCAAACATAATAATTCCAGAGTGCTATAAAACATTAGAAATTATTCCCCACATCAAACTGGCAATTGGACACCAACTAATAAACCCTTTCTCTTCCTTTACCATACTTACCAGTCTGGTAACTGTTCTTTTAGGTTCTGTAAAATCAACTTTTGGCACCCACACATAGAAGAGCAGGTGCGACATTTGTCTTTTTATGCCTGAATTATTAGTCTTGATTTAATGTCTTCAATAATGCTGCAAATCACAGACTTCCATTCTTTTCATTACTTTCACTCCATTATGTATTTTTATCACATTTTATTCATCACTCATGTTACACATAGGTTGATTCTATGTATTAGTTATTTTTAATATGCTTCAGCTACCATGCAAGTATAGTGTGCCTGATAATGATGTCACCCAGTAGTGAGATTGGTAGATCATATGGCCTTAATTATAGCTTTGTAAGGAGATTCCACATTGTATTACATCATGTTTCCATACTGTTTTTGCTTATGGCTTTATGAATTTATATTCCCACCAACAGTGTAAAAAATTCTTTTTTCTTTTTGAAAATATTCATTTCAAGAGGGGTAATATGGTATCTTGTAGAGGTCTTGATTTGCATTTCTCTGATAATAAACTTTCTCATATTCTCATTAACCAGTTGTGGAATTCAATGAGGGAAAGTCAATTCAGATTGTTTGCCTGTGTTTTGGTTTCTATCACTCTGTACTTTCTTTAGTAATGCTCTGCATATTTCGATATCAGTCACTGCAATGTCTCCAGTGTTGTTCATTTTGTTCAGAACTCTTTTGTTATTTTTAAAATAATTTTTTGTTTCATAAAAAAACTAGTGTTTTCTATTTGAAATTTTTCAACGAGATTTTGCTAGGAAGAGTTAATATATTGACTTGTAAACATTTTTATGGGTATCTTAACAGTATTAATTTTTCAAGTTCAAAAAACTAATGAGATTTCTATCCATTTTTGTTGTTTCTCATTCAATTTCTCTCATCATCACTCCCTTATTTTCTTTGCAGAGATTACTGACTTCCTTAGCTAAATTTTTCCTCATATACTCTTTACAGCTGTTACTGGGAATGCTTCTTTGATTTATTGCTTAGCAACTTTATTAATGAAGTACAAATATGCTGCTTATTTTATGATGGTTTTATAGCCTGTAACTTTATCACATTTATCGCATTAAACATTTCTGCAGGGGATGGAGATAGATTTTTTTATGTATATAATATCATACTTTTTAAAACAGAAATTATTTGACTCCTTCCTTTTCTATTTGTACATCCTTATTTCTTTTTCTTGTTTTATTTCTTGGTCTGAACTTCCAATGCTATATTAACCCTGAGTTGTGAGAGTAGAATCTTTATCTTGTTCGTCATCTTAGAGCAACAACTTCAGCTTTCCTTTCATTTACAGTGATAAAGAGCCCTGAGGTTGTCACCCATATCCATTACTGTCAGGTAAATTCCTTCTGAACACAATTTTTATAGTATTTTTTAAATGTGAAAGTGTATTTATGGATGTAGCTCTTCTGATATTCTTAAGAGACACATTTTCACACCAAATTCCTCAGTCCTCTGACTCTTACAGTCTTTCTACCCTCTTTTCTGCAATAATCTGTGAACCTTGGATGCAGGAGTTGTATTGTAGATGTAACTGTTGGGATTGGGCTCCACAGCTCTGCATTGTGACTGACTATGATTTTCTGTAATGATCTCCATCTGTTGCAAAGGGAAGCTTTCTTGACAAGGGCATAATGATCGATATTTAGTATGTAGTTAAAAATAGCCTTTTTCTGCACCTACTGAGATGATCAAAATTGTTATTACTTTTTATTTTACTGATGCAATGTTTCATATTAGTTGATGTGTGGGTGTTGAACAGTCCTTGCATCTCTATGATAAGACACATTTGACCTTGGTACATAGTCTTTTTTGTTATTATGCTCGCTTTCCTAGTATTTTGTTGAAAATCTTTACATCTTGTTCTTCAGGGATATTGACTTTTAGTGATCTCCTTGTTTTGTGTCATTCTCATTTAGATGTGAGTGTATTGCTGGCTTCAGAGCATAGTTGTTCTCCAAGAATTGATATTAGCACTTTAAAAGATCTGTAAAAATGTAGATGGATGTGGGTTACCTCACTCAGGGTGTTTTTTTCTAGGTCCATCCGTTTGCTTGCAAATTTCAAGATGTCATTTTTTTTAACCACTGAGTAATACTCCATTGTGTATTAAAAGTACCACATTTTCTTTATCCATTCTTTGGGTAAGGGACATCTAGGTTGTTTCCAGGTTCTGGCTATAATGAATAATCCTGCTATGAACATAGTTGAGCAAATGTCCTTGTGGTATGAGTGTGCATCCTTTGGGTATATGCCCAAGATTGGTATTGCCGGTTCTTGAAGTAGATTGATTCCCAATTTCTGAAAGCCCCAATACTAATTTCCAAAGTAGCTGTACAAGTTTGCACTCCCAGCAGCAGTGGAAGAGTGTTCCTCTTACTCCACATCCTCTCCTGCAGAAGCTGTCATCAGTGTACTTACTCAGAAGTGGATATTAGACATAATGAAAAGGATAACCAGGCTACAGCCCCTAAGAGGCTAGATGACACTAAGTGTGACATGCATGGATGCTCCCGGGAAGGGGAAATAGATAAGATCTTCTGAATAAATTGGGAGGGTGGGGGTTGGGGAGTGGAGGAGGAGGGGAAGGAGAATATGAGGAAATGGGGTGGTTGAGTTGGGGGACGGACAGAGAGGGGGAGCAAGGAAATAGATATCTTGATAGAGGGAGGCATATAACCTCCATATATAACCTTGATATAGGGTTAGGGAGAAATCTGGTATTAGGAAACTTCCCCAGAATCCACAAGGATGACTCCAGCTAAGACTCCTAGCAATACTGGAGAGTGTGCCTGAGATGACCTTTCTCTGCAATCAGATTGATGACCTCCCTAATTGTCATCATAGATCCTTCATCTAGTAACTGATGGAAGCAGATGCATAGATCCAAAGCTAAGCACTGGGCCAAACTCCCAGAGTCCAGTCAAAGAGAAGAAGGAGGGATTATATGAGCAAAGGGGTCAAGATCACGATGGGGAAACCCACAGAGACAGCTGACCCGAGCTAGTGGAGCTGGCTCTGATAGCTAGGGATCTGCACAAGACCTAGGCCCTCTGAAAGTGGGTGACAGTTCTGTGGCTTGGGCAGTTTGTGGGGCCGCTGGCAGTGGGACCAGGACTTATCCACAGTACAGGAACTCATTCCCTTTGGGGTGATGCTTTGTTCAGCCTGGATATAGTGAGAAAGGGCTTGGTCCTGCCACAACTTGATATGCTAGACTTTGTAGACTCCCCATGGGAGGCCTTACCTTTTCTGAGAAGTGGGTGGGGAGTTGGGTGGGGATAAGAGGGGTGCGGGAAAAGGGGAGGGAGAGGGGAACTTTGGTTGGTTTGTAAAATAAAAAAAAAAACCTTTAAATAATTTTTTTAAAAACTCGAACAAGTGAACAAATGAATAAATAAATAAATAAATGTCAATAGAGATCTTTCCATTTTGCCTATTGTTTCTTGAAAAATGTTTTAATAGTGATTCTCTCTCATAAACAGGTTAGTGGTTGCTGGGGCAAGTTGAACAATTTTCTTTAAGAGTACGGTCACTGGCAGATTGATCAGTCTCCAGTGGATGCCCAGATATTCTTGAATATGGGCAGCACAACCTGACTCAGTGAGTTATTTTGTAAAAAAGGATACGAAGTTGGAAAGGGGTTTGAGAGTATAGGGGTGGATCTTAAAGGAGAAAGAGAGTTAGAGGGAAACATAAGGTGAATACGAAACAAGATACACTCTGTATAATACAAGCATGATATTTTCAAAAAAGTCACTGAAAACATTATATTAAAAAAGTTACAGCAAATAAATTATACTTATTTAGGGCAACTTCTCTTTCCCCACCCCTTGATTGAGTTTTATGTTTTCATGACTCTTAATGTAGGAATCCCTTATGTGGTCCTCTTGAAGGACCAATATGACAGTAGTGAATTGTCTGGTTTTGTTTGTATTGGAAAAAATTTAGCCTTAATTTCTGAAGTATAGGTTTATTAACTGAATTTATTAATGTCATTGAGATTAATATACCTTGTTGTCTCCAAATATGTTCTGAAATTTGGCAAAATTTTAGAAAGTGTCTTGAATGAACTTTCTATTTTTTCCCCTTCTTTTCTCCTTTTGAACTTCTATAATGCAAACATTTTATTACTTCATGGTCCCCCATAAGCCTTGAAGATTTTTTTTTACTTTTCAAATTTAGTCTTTTCTTTTCTCTTCCCTCTTCCTTATTCCATCTTTACCCCCTTACCCTTTTTTCTCTACTTCTCCTCTTATCATTGTCTGTCTCTTCTTTCTTTATTTGATTCTCATTAGATTATCTAAAAACATTTATTTTCAAACTTAGAAATTATTTCTTCTACTTAATCAGTTCTGTTCTTCCTCAAGACTCTAGATTGTACATATGTATATTGCACACATAAACACACAATATGCACACACACACACACACACACAGAGAGAGAGAGAGAGAGAGAGAGAGAGAGAGAGAGAGAGAGAGAGAGAGAAATAGTGTTATGGAGCTCCTAAGCACTACAGTTTATAATTGGGGCCTTCTAAGATTTTTATCTTTTGTTGAATTTTATTCATGTTTCAAATCATCTTCCTAATTTCACTGAATTGTTTTGAATTCTTAAAAAAACTCTTTTGAATTCTTTTTCAATCAATTCATTGATTTCATTTTCTTTGGGTCTTACTGATAGGGAGTTATTGTATTCTTTCTTTTTTTTACTATTCTCATGTCATTATATTAGTATTTTTCTATCTGGTAGATGAGTTTTCCCAAGAAGTGTTTGTTTGTTTGTTTGTTTTCAGTAAATGACTTTCTTAGAGATATATCCTGGAATGCTAGGTAGATGTGTGACTTTGCCTTTGAGGATAGGTAAGCATTCCAGCACAGCATCTATGTAGCATTCTAAAAACAGGATGCTTTACTACTTGAGGTCACAGAAGAATGAGCATAGCTACCTGGATGCTCCCTTAAGAGTAAACCAACTGAGCCATTTAGAAAAGGTCATTCAGTTGTGTGCCCCTGGAGTTGTAAATGAGTGAGCAATGTCACTATCTGTTTTCCCTGAACTCCATAGCCCCTGTGGTTCTGTGCATGTTGTTTGACTATTATATGGAACAGATGCTATGTGTTTATGGCTGCCCAACTACATCCTGAAACAGTGGGAAAGTTGAGAGCATCTCCTGGTTAGTTCAAAAGGATGTCAAAATTTGCTCATCTACTCTGCAGGATCCAGACAGGGGGAGTTCCATGATGACTATATGCAACAGGATCTTGAATGAGGAAGATATAATGTAGGATGGCTTTCTTTTCTGGCCCAATGCATCAGTGTAACTCAGCAGCTGTTAGACAGCATCAGTCTTGTGAAGTTTTCAAGTACCCAGTACTAAATACCTCAGGTGTCAGGTATGACTTACATCTTCTGATAGTCTTCTGTTTTATCTTTTCCCATTTAAGTCAAGTTTCATTTGCTTCATTACTGATCTTAAATCCTTCACTCAATCAAGTATGCCATATACATATATATATGGCATGTAGATGGAGTTTTCTTTGGACTGCCAACTCCCTAATAATAACACAGAGACTTCTTATTAATTATAAAAGGTCAGTCTTAGCTTAGGCTGGTTTCTAACTTACTCTTACACCTTAAATTAACCCATATCTATTAATCTATTTTCTGTCACTTGGCTTGTGTTTTTTACTGCCTATGGCCATGTCAGAGGAGCAGCAGGTAGCAGTTGAAATTCAAGGTGTCAGTCCACCAGGAGGCAAATTCCTGATGGGTGAATCTGGGTAGGCAAGGCCTGAAGACAACAGACCCCAGAATGTCTTGTGCTTTTACTGTGCCTTTACATGCTTGCTGCTGCTGTCTTTCTCTGCTATCTAAAATGGTGTGAATGGGTGTGGGGAGATCTCCACTGCCTGTAGTAATATAGTGTGTTTATCTTATGGAGACATTCTGACCTGGGCATTTTTACCTGTGGATTACTATGAAGATGATTTCTTCTTAAGCTGCACTGTCTAATTGATAATAATAATGTTAGTTTAAATAGAGTTTTGATGATAAAAATAAAACAAGGAAGTATCACACAGCTAGCACATGTGAGTTTCTATTAACAGTTGCTTAAGTTAATGATTAAGAAAACAATTGAGTCCAGCTAGCCCAGCTAGCTTAAATTCTTAATGTTGGGATATGTGTTCACAGTTTTTGGAGAGTATAATCGCTGAAACAGAGCTTTGAAAGTAACTTAAAGTTAAATTAAGATGTTTTTAATATCAAATAACTTTGAGGTAAAAGAAACCCAAGAAGATAATATAAGTTTTAGAAAGGTACATAGTTGAATGAGGAACTTGTTAAGGTTGGGGAACAAGAACAAAGCAGCCCATTTATCATTGGCTGATGTACCTTTCGTGCATGAATTGGTTGATGACCAAAGTTGGTGATAAATTCCTTATACCCATTGCTTCCCTCAATCTCCTGGTATAAAAATCTATTAATGAGTGGGCACCTACCCTAAATATTTAAAATAGAGCTGACCAATTCTTTTTTATATATAAAAGCTTAAGTTTGTGATTCCTTATAAAAATTATCTTTCAAGATAAGTAATAAAGTAATTGGTCCTTTCTTTGTAACTACAAAATGCAGCCTCCAGAAAAAGACTTGACTGAGAAGAATACCTTGATGCCCACACAGTTAATCTGTAACAAGTTGCTTGGTACTACTGTACGTGGGTTCTTGGGATTTGTTTTTCATCTGTAATATGTAAAATGCTTAATCATGAAAGGGATATGGAAAACATGCTTTTTTATATCTATTGTAATCATATGTTTTGAAATATTGTAAATAATGTTCTGAAAAACAGAACGTAACCACATTGTAATTCCCTATAGTGCCTGAAAAACCTTGTTGGGGTATATAAGCTGTGGGAAAAAAGTAAAGCAGAAAAAGAACATAGGAAAGAACATAGAAGAATAGAGAATAAAGAAAGAAATCATCAAGAAAGAGTGTGAGTGGTTTTTTTCCCCTTTACTCCCTCAGATAAAAAAGTCTTCATACACACTGACTCTGGATTCCCTTTGAGTCTGTGCTGCTGGAGGCTGGCCTCCCAGAGAGTTATATTTTGCCTTTCCTTCTGCATGTCTTGCTTCCTCTTCATCCAGCTGTCAATCTTGTCTTTCTTCTCCCCCAAGACCTTTCTGTATCCAGAAATACTGCCTCTCCTCTTCCTGGTTAGTTATTTTCCTTCAGCTCTTTATTAATCCAAACACAGTGACAGGTCTTTATACTATGCAAAGGAATATTCTTACAACATTACCCCCTTTGTGTAATAAAAAGGGAAGGTTTTTAACTCTAACATAGTAATACTATAATAAAAACAATTACTAGGAAAGAATTACTTCTACAATGTCCAGTCCATTTGTTTTTGGAATATTTGGAGAAAAAAAATACTCTATTGTCTATCTTATCTTGATGAGTTTAGAGTTCTATACCTGGCCATTTTCTATCATAACTTGTATTACTTCCTTAAACCTATTTTTTAGACCTCAAAACATTTTTAGATAAGTAATTTAAGTTTTTATGTCTTAATTTTAAACAATTTAAACCTATTGTGTGAGTTTTTTTTAATTTGGTAAAAAAGAAAACTGTAACTATAATTAAATCATCTTCAGATATAATATTACCTGAGTAAACAGGAAGTGCAGAGCAAGAAATATTCCAAACTATAAAAATGATAGAATGAACTGGCTGCCTTGACAGTTACCAAACATTCCTCTATAATGTTGGGGTATCCATATTCAGCCTATAGGTCTTGCATATCTGACGGACTTTTGTATGAAGCAGGAACTTTTGAATGACTGTCCTACCCTGTCTTGGCAAAGTACAATAGTCTCTTTCTCTTGTGTCTTGCTGGTACAGCTTGGACAGCATACTGTCAGCAGTGGAGGCAAAGGCAGTTTCTTGCTCAAATGGCTACCCTTTGCTATAAAGAAAGCAAACTCCATATGTGGGTTCTTCAATGACTATCATCCTTCTGTAAAGTAAATTGGTGATGCCAGGAGCTGATGTGTGTCACCATCATGGAAAACTTTATATTATTAAAACATAAATTCCATATTTTGTAGGTCTTTTAACTATTTGAAGATTATCTATCTATCTAAAATATATATCTGTATGACCTTGAAAATATACCAAATATGACTATAGGTTTGATTGTTATTATAAATGACTAACTATTAACCAGTATTTCTTTATTATCCCAAATAGCTTTCAAGGACTAAAACTTTACATTATCTTTGTAAATGAGTTGCAAAGACACAATACCTTAACCGAGTATAGAAACATATATACAGTATAAAAAATAATCTCAAATTTTTACCAGTATGCAAAAATCCATACCAATGTAAAATATTTGAGAGTAGTGGTTGTTCGAAAGTAAACGCAACAATCCACCCTTTTATCCAATCATTTTTATGCCTTTTTTCCCCTTCAGAAAAAGATCCCTGAATCTAATCTCCTTTGTTTAGCTTTTTCTCTAACCATGGCCAGTAACAATTTGTAACCAATAACTTAAATGATGACAAACATCTATAAGCCAATGAATGACCAAAAACTATCCACCCTACCACTTGGTGGGAACAGTGTTACCTAGACTGCTTTCTATTGTCTGGTGGTGATGTAATCTTTAGGGTACCCTGAAAAATTAGGAATAATGGTTAAGTCCTGGGAGAGCTAGCCATAACATTTATTGTCCAACTCTGTGCAATGGAAGAGAACAAGGCTTACCTGTGGTCCTGGCTAGAATAGTCTTTGAGGGTGAACCATCTCAGCTAGCAGCCTTCAAGGAATTATGGATGCAGAACTCTGAGGAAACTACAAAAGAGTCACTCTGAGAGGCTGGATCACCTGGGCCACCAATTTTCACTGGATTCTGGTCCCCTTGCTCTGAAAATACACAAACTTTCAAAGACAACACACATATCTGCATCAACACACGCCAGCCAAAGATGATTATTTTTTTTTTATATTTGAGCAGGTAAAACATAAATAACCTGCCTTGTAGTTTTTCTAGGTGTTTTCATTTATATCTGCATCCAGGATTTTCAGGGCATCTTCCCCAATCAAACCTGATTTCTATTAATTCTGAATGAATCTGCAAACTTTCCTTTCCTATGGAAACAAAAGCATATCATTTTCCCCTAAAGCAATGCATTTTCTGACTTTCATTTTAAAGTTAAGGCACTTGTAAAGTATCTAGGCTGGTTTAATTCAGTAGTCCTTTTTTACAATCCCATGTCTCTCAGAAACTGTCATTTACTTATCAGCAATCAAAAAATTCAAAATCAACAAGACATTCCATATAGGGTCCAGACTCTCTGTGTATTTTTCATCTGTACATGCTTATCCTTTTTATATTATTTTATTTTGTCTTTAAAGACTTTATCTTATTATTTATGAACTATTTTTCTATGACTGTCTATACCCATTTTCCCTTTTTTAAGTCCATGCACATTTTTAAACCTGCTGCAACCTCTTAAGAGGTTATTTTTTCTGTCTAAATCCATCTTTACTGAGCACCTGCAACTTCTTTGACCACATGAGACAAATCTTAATCTGCTATGTTAGATTCTGTAGAGTTCAGCTTATTGTATAGCACTGGCACATGGTGCTGGCAGCTGACTCCAGACTGCAGGTAGTGGCTGGTAACTGCGCATCTGTATACTTTGCACCAGCCCAACTGATGAACTGCAGGACTAGAAAGTCATACCCAACTAGAAATTTTCTTAGCTTTCTCAGGCAATATGTTTGGATATTCGAGTTCCCACATTGGGCACCATATTTAGTCAGACTTTCCTCTGGGCAACCAGCTCACAAAAAACATGGAGACTTATTATTAATTATGAAAGCTCTGCCTATAGCTTAAGCTTGTCCTACTAGCTCTTACAACTTAACCCATTTCTATTAATTTACATTTAGCTTTGTGGCTTTTTACTTCTCCCTCATCTTATACCTTCTTTTTCTTCTTGTATCCTCTGGCATCTCCCCTGCATCTAGATTCATCTCTTCCTCCTTTCTCTCTGCCAAGAAGTTCCACCTAACTTCCTCTTCCTTCTTAGCTGTTGGCTATTCAGCTCGTTATTAAACCAATCACAGTAACACATCTTCACACAGTATAAAGGACTATTCCATAACAAAACACTCAGTAAATAGCTTCTAAACAAATGGCCAAACAATAAATAAAAAACTATAAGGTAATATAAGAAATCTAGAGATCATGATTAAGACAAGCCAGAGGGAAAAAAACTGTTATATTTTATAATAACTTAGAAGTCTTGCAGATTCTGTAATATTCATCCTGGTCTCTGAAGTTATCAACATCATAAGGAAATCTTTTCAATGTAAAAATCTAACTTTTAGTTTCACATTTAATATAATTATTGTCTTATTAACAATTCATTTTCAGATATGGACACTTATAGTCTATAACACTGGTGACCCTCAAATCAATAAGAAATAGTTTATAGAGCAGATATTTTTCTTACATTCTGTGGTGGCTCAGCACCTGCATATGTACTCTCAAGATGTAACCAACTACTAGTAAAATAGTTGCCATCTCAACTTGTCATTTATACATAAAATTCTACTATTGGTGCCTATTTCATAAAACTCAGGCACATTCGACTTTAAATTCAAATATAAAATTATATAACATATATCAAGTTTTATAGATAACTAATATTTTCATTTGTGATACCATGTATTTTTTATTTTTAGGGACAAATTTCATATTAATCATAGATGTATATCTTACATAGATAGCAGTGTCACCTTAGAAATATTTATAAGTTTAGAAAGCACTAGATATTAAGCCATTAGGAATATTCATCCACTTGGGATTGGATGTTTAAGTTATTCATTATTAATAATTCAGTCAGATTCCTTAGAGACCCATTCTCAGCCAGCACTGGAAGAACTCAAATGTGTGTTATCCTAGAAACCTATACCTGAACGGAAGCCATGGCAACCATGTCAGGGAATGGGGCTGGAGGCACACCACTGAAATGGGCACCTCTAACTTTTCAAGAGAAGAAGTTGGAATCTCCCAGGGGTGTTTCCTGAAATGTAAATTCACAGAGATCTCAGTATAAAGTCCATGTTTTGATTGACGGCATTTAACACTTTCCTTTCTTAGAGAAAGGATAAAATAAGGTAAAATCAAATTGTTCACTTTAGAAAGATAGAAATACTTGTAGATAATGCACTGTCATCTTGAGGTCAGATAATAATGACCACTGTCCCTGGGAATAAACAGAATTTCTTATGCTTCTCTTTATGAATAAAGAGAAACATATAAATTTCTCCTGGGAAGGGGAAATAGACAAGATCAAAGAAAATTGGGAGCATGGTGTGGGGAGAGAAGGGAGGGCAGAAGGGGAGAAGGAGGAGAGCAGAGGAGGGGGAGGAGAACTTGAGAGAATGGGATAGTCAGCATGGGGGAAGGACAGATATATTGATGGAGGAAGCCATTATGGGGCTAGCAAGAAACTTGGCACTAGAGAAATTCCTAGGAATCCACAAGGATGACCCCATCTAAGACTTTAAGCAATACTGGGAGGAGAGGAGGGAGTGGGAACTGGGATTGATAAAATGAAAAAAAGACACAATTTTTAAATAAAAAAATGGTCAAATATACCACAAAAAACTAAAAGGGAGGAGAAGAATAAAGATATGATTCACTTTCTGCCCTTATTTAAGACTTGAATTGGTTCTCAGCACCTACAGGAAGCAGTTCAAGACCATCTATAACACCAGTTCCAGGAGACCCAATGCCCGCTTCTGGCTTCCAAGAATTCCCATATACATGACATACACTCATATTCAGACAGACAAACAGATGCTTCTTTCTCTATCTCCCTTTGCCCCCCTCCACACACACACAAATACATATTCCTATCAACTTTAATATTCTGAATGCTGCATTAAATTGTTCCTTCCTTTCCATTTCCATGACTATTGCTCAACCCTTCTGTCAAGTATCTTTCTTATATTGTGTATTAATAAGATCCTAAATTAGGAGATGGAGATGCTTCAGTAGTTAGGGCCACTGGCTGCTCTTTCAGAGGTCTCAGGCTCAATTCCCATCACCCACATGGCAGTTCATAACTGTCTATGACTCCAGTTCATTGCATCAGGCTTCCTCTTTGGGCTGCCAACCAGCTCCCAAATAAAGACATGGAGGAAGCAGAAAAGCAAGATGGACAGTAAGTAGATGAGGTAAATGAGCCTTGGGGAAGTACATAGATGAATAGAAATGAGTTAATTTAAGAAAGAAAAAAAGGGCTAGGTAGAAAAAAAGCCTAAACTAAGTTAAAATCCAAACTAATAATTTTATTCTTCTCTCATATATTTCCAGTTTCCCTTTCCCCTTCCCCTCAGACTTTCACCCCATCAACCCTCTCCCCAAGATCTACAGCCCCTCCATCTCCCTTCAGAAAAAAAGCAGGTCTCCCAGGGACATAAACCAAACAAGATTTAATATGCTATAATAAGACCAGGCACATACCATCACATCAAATTTGGACAAGACAATCCAATAAGAGGAAAAGAGTCCCGCAAGTAGGTTAAAGGGTCTGAAACTTCCCCTATTCCAACTGTTAGGAGTCCCTCAAGAATACCAAGATACTCAGCCATAACATATATGCAAAGGATCTAGGGCAGACCCTTACAAGCTCCCTTATCTCTGTGAGTCCCCATGAATCCCAGTCAGTTGATTCTGTGAGCCATGTTTTCTTGGTCTTCTAACACCACTGGTTCCTCCCATTCTTCTTTCCCCTCCTCCACAGGACTCCTTGAGCTCTGCCTAATGTTTGGCTGTGGGACTCAGTGTCTGCTCCCATCAGCTGCTGGATCAAATCTTCCTGGTCTCTCAGATGGCAATTAAGTCAGGCTCCAGTCCCAGAACACTCTGGAAGCAGTACAAATGGTAGGTCAAATGTTTTGTGGCTGGGTTAGTGTGCCAGTCCCTCCACTTGAAGCCTTGCCTGGTTACAGAAGACGGCCAGTTCAGGCTCTGTGTCCCCATTACATGGGGTCTTTGCTAGTGTTACTCTCAAATTCCATTTCAGTAGGTTTCCACCTTGCCCTCAAAAGCTTCCCAGTTCCAGTTGTTTCTCCTAGTATCCCCCCCCCACTTCATCCCTCCTGTTTCCAACCCAACCACACCCACCTCCAGTCTACCCACAAAATCTATTCTATTTCCCCTTCCCATGGAGATCCTTGTGTACCCTTGTACTCTTTGTGACTTAACCTCACTGGGCTTATAGATGTAGCATGATTATCTTTTACTTTACAGCTAATATCGTGTAGTTGTACTTACTTGTCAGGACCACCAGCCCACAAATAACAACATGAAGACTTATCCTCCTTGTTGGAGGATGTGTGTCCCTGGAGGTGGTCTTAGGTTTCAAAAGTCCCCACTATTCCCAGTTATCTTTCTCTATCTCTTGCTTGTGGATCAAGATGTCAGCTCTCAGTTACTGCTCCACAAGGGTCTTGCCTGCCTGCTTGATGTCATGATCCCTACTATGATGACCATGGACTAAATACTTCTAGAATTGTGAGCTCCAAATATACACTTTCTAGGTGGCCTTGGTTATGGTGTCTTATCACAGCAATGGAAAAGTACCCAAGACACTTGTGAATGTAGTGCGTTGAGGCCGTGGGATTCTTTTTCAAGTAAAATGATCCTCCAAAATCTCATAAATAAAAAACAACTGGCAAAACATGTAAAGGATAAAAACAGAAACGGCGCAAAATGCCTAGAGGTGAATTTCTGTTTTGTTTTGTTTTTCTTACATTGCATTGGCTCTTTCCTATGTGTCTGTTCCGTTTTCCTCTTGTCCTTATGGCTCCCCTGCAGACTTGTTGCAGATGGTCCATCATTTTATCAAGTGTAGACTCATAGAACTGAAATCGAGTCTTAACCAAGAGTTTTCAGAAGAAGTGGTTATGAATGAATAGGAAGGTAAATATGGGAGCCACTGGGACACGGTGGTGACCTCGGGTGGTGCTTCCACTGTCCTTTCTATGCGTCCATATTCCACCAATCCTAGCAGAAGCAGTGTTTATCTTTAATTCCTTCCTAAGACTTTCACAACTAGCCCAGGTCACAGCATAATTCCGTGGCAAGAGTAGAAGGTATGATGTCACACAGATCTTATAATCATCACATAGCTCACACCTTAATTAGGTGCTCCTTACATTTAAGTGTGTATAAGATTCATCTAGAAAGTTGACTTCTATAAAAATCGCCCAAAGATCTGGCTTACTAGGATTGGGTTGGGCTCTGGGCCTGCTTTTCTGAACAGTTCTATCTTGATTTTAATGCTGCTGCTGCTGCCTGTCAGTGTACACAGCTTGGGAACAGCCTTTCAGCTACATGGGCTTGGCATGGTACACAGTGTCATAAGATGGGGATGTTGCAGTGCTAGATCCTTTGATTTTGACAAAGGGTCTCTTGCCATGTCAATCAATGCCCTCAGATTTATCATTCTCTTCCAGTCTTAGCTCTGGAGTAGCTGGGATTATAGGCATGTGTGCTGATAGTTTGTTTGTACGCTAACAAATAAGGCTTGCCTGAAGATCAGAGGGCAGAGCTAACTACTAGTTAACCAGAGAGGTCTGAAGGTCTGTACAGACAGACAGGAAGTGATAGGGCTGGACAGAGAGAGGAATATAAGGCCGGAGAAAACAGTAACTCAACCCCTTTCCAGCTGAGGAATTAGCAAGATAAGAATTGACTATGACTTGCTACTTTCTTTCTCTGATATTTCACTGTTTGCCCTGATGTCTGGCTCCGGGTATTTGCTAATAAGACCAATTAGAACTCGTGCAACAGGCATGTGCTACCAATTATAAGCAGTACCTCTAAATCACAGCTTTGCCACTTATGATGTGAGGTATTTGGGCTTTCCTTTCCTTAGATTCCTCCTCTCAAAACTGGGGGTGAAATTATTGTTTCTCAGGAGGTGTCTTAGTCAATGTCGTATTACTGTGAAGAAACACCATGACCACAGCTACTCTTATAAAGGAAAGTCTTTGACTGGGACTTGCTTACAGTTTCTGAGGTTAAGTGCCTTCTCATCATTGCAAGGAGAATGGTGGCATGCAGACAGACATGTTTGTTTGAGAAATACCTGAGAGTTCTCCATCCAGATCTACAGGCAGCAAGAAAAGCAAGAGACAATGGGCCTGGGTTGGGCTTCTGAAAGCCCCAAATCGCATTTCCGGTGACACACTTCCTCAAAAAAGGCCACACCTACTCCAACAAAGTGTGCCTCCTAAACCTTCTAAAATAGTTCCACTCCCTGCATACTAAGCATTCAGATTCTAATATGTGAGCCTACGGGGAGGGGGGCATTCTTATTCAATCATCACAGGGGAGCATTCATTATATTAAGCAAGGCAATGTGTACAGAACTTTTAGAAGTATGCTTCATATACAGAAATATGTACAGATTGGTATCACTAAACTCACTGTGTGATTTCTTCTGATAGAATTACTGAATATTTTTAAAGGAAATAAAAATTGAATTCTAAGAGGTTATAAAAGGTGCTAAAATGAGTTTTTATTTGCAAATATATAGTCTTCTATTTTCTGGAGTTTTTGTTGTTCATAGACAACAACTTATATGGCAGTTATTGCCACACATTTTAAAATAGTTATAAATGTTTTTGTCTTCTTCAAGTCAAAGGTCAAAGATGATTCTTATTAGTTTTCCTTCACCATGGCACCCAGCCATTTGTTAAAATGTTCAGCTTTCCTGAACACATGTATTGGGTAAACAGCAAAAGTGGCCTTGTCATATGACCAAGAAAGAAAACTACGAAAGCTAGCAGATAAACTACTATATAACTGTAGACAGTAGAAAGTCAAACTATTCTCACCATCCGAGCATATTTTCCATTGCTTTATAACTCT